>BLKR01016461.1:0-27260 GCA_011170035.1 Teleogryllus occipitalis | reverse complement strand
GTGGTCGGGGTGGTCGGAGTGGTCGGGGTGGTCGGGGTGGTCGGGGTGGTCGGGGTGGTCGGGGTGGTCGGGGTGGTCGGAGTGGTCGGGGTGGTCGAGGTAGTCTCGGGTGAACGAGGTGAGTAGGGAGTGCACGGAAAGCAGGGCGTGCAGGGTGAGAAGGTGGAAGGTTCGGGGAGAGGGGGGGGCGAGCAGATTGAGCAGAACAGGTGGGTTCGTGGACAATGCGAGTAGGGGGTAGGGGTGAACAGGGCAGGATCGGATAAGTGGGCAGGTTGGGTGGGCGGAGGTGGGCGGAGCCGGGCGGACTGAAGCAGTGCGGGGTGAGATGGGGCAAGTTGGTGCGAGGCGGAGCGAGGTGGAGCGGAGAGGGGTGGACAGGAAGGAGCGGGACGGCGCGTAGCGGGTCGTGGTGGGGGTGGGGGGAGCGGGGATGTCGGAGGGGACGGTCGAGGCAAGCCAGACAGAGCGGGAGGGGTTGTGTGACGCGGGCTGTCCGGCGGAGGGGCAGAGCGGCCGGGGCACGAAGGAAGGGAGAGGGCGAGCGACCGTTTGCCCGGTGAGCGTGAAACGAGCGGTGTGACGCGCACTCGCCCCGCGCCTCGCCACGCACGCGCGCACGCGTGTGATTGTCGCGTTGACGCGCGTGCGAGTGCGGAGGCAGCGGCGCCCACGCCTCTGCCCAGCTGCGCGACGGTCCAGCTGACGATGAGAGAAGGCGCGCAAATTCTTGCCAGCAGGTTCACGGGAATCTGTTTTCGCATTGTGGAAGCGCACCCCTTCATTTTCCCTTGATGTCTTTGATTGATCGATTGATATTTTCGTGTTTTCGGGCGCGTCAACTGCTTTGGTCATTAGTCCCTTTATTGTAGAGCATGTTTTTTTTCTCGGGAGATGGCGGTGATCTTCCCCCGCTGGATGGCGAGATCTGGCGCCGACCTACCGTCGGCTAGTGGGGTTTCCCCCTAACCAGGACTCTCCCACCAGCGGGGCACCGCCCCAACCGGGACAAGCTCTAAGCTCCCAACCGGTCTCCCGGAATATGTGGTAGTGTAGTGCTTGTTAGTGTAAGTGTGTGTGTGTGTAAGGGGAGAGAATAGGACAAGGAAGGGGAAGGACAAATCGCGCGCGGTCCGTGGCCAGTTTGTTAGGGTACTACTCCGGCATTCGCCTGGTGTTGGTCGGAAAAGTCTCGGAAAACTACCGATCAGAGCAGCCGGCCGCCACAATTCTCCGCCACAATGAAAAAGTAGATGACAGGGGCATGACACTGTCAGGATGGTGATACTGGAGAGAGAGGCGAGACGAGCAAGGGAGACGAAAGCGACGAGGACTGTATGAGCGGTGCTGTTAGTGAGGAGGGAGTGGAGGACAGGGTGGAGAGAGAGACGACAGAAGGAAAGGCAGAGACGGCGGGACGGGCGCGAGACGAAAGGAAGGACGGCTGGGAGGGTACGACTGTCGAAAAGAGTGTGAAGGCGGGGAGATGGAAGAGGAAGAGAGGAGAAGGAGGGGGCCTCTGACCGGGAGGTCCTAGGTTCGAGTCCCGACGGTGGCTGAATTTTCGACACTAGCTTGATAGCTAGGTCAAATTCAGTCGCTGTCTGCATGATAAATCTAGCGGCCGGCAGCTCTGATTGGTAGTTTTTCGTAGTTTCTCCAATCAACAACAGGCAAATGCCGGGGCAGTACTCTAACAAACAGGCCACGGACTGCGCGCGATATTTTCTTTCTCTTTCTTGTCCTATCCTCTCCTCTCATTTACTCTTACTTACACTCACATGCACTACAATACCATACATGCCGGGAGACCTGTCGGTAGCTTGGAGCTTGTCCCGGCTGGGGCGATGACCCACTGGTGGGAGATATCTGGTTAGGGAAAATCCCGCTAGCCGATGGTAGGTCGGTGCCGGATTTCACTATTCAGCGGGGAAAGATCACTGTCATCTCTAGCACTTGTCGCGCCCATAATCACAACCAATCAGGGAGAGGGGAGGAGGGCAAAATGGTAACGGAGGGCGGAGAGGACATGGATATCGACGAGAGGACGGAAGGCGGGGAGAAGAAGAGCGGGGAGGAAGAGTGCGGAGGGGAGTGTGGGATGGGATAGAGGGTGGACAGGGCGGCAGGCGAGCGAGCGTGTATTGCTAGGGGCCGGTATTTCTGGCGCAGTCTTTGTGCAGCGATGGGCAGCGGCTCCGCGCCAGCGCACAGCTTTCTTTCGCCGTCGCCTCGCCAGCCTCACTCGCGCGCTGCGTCAGCCGGGAAACGGCACGGCGGCACAGGGCAAGGGAACCAGAGGAAAACAGGGAATGGAATGGGAGGGTCGGGAAGGGCCGGGAATGGCCGGGAATGGCCGGGAAGGGCCGGGAAGGGCAGGGAGGGCAGGGAGGGCAGGGAGGGCAGGGAGGGCAGGGAAGTGCAAAGAGGGCAGGAAGGGCGGGGAGGGCAGGGAGGGCGGGGAGGGCAGGGAGGGCAGGGAGGGCAAGGGGAGGGCAGGGAGGGCAGGGAGGGCAGGGAGGGCAGGGGAGGGGCAGGGAGGGCAGGGAGGGCAGGAGGGCAGGGGCAGGGAAGGGGGCAGGGAAGGGCGGGGAGGGGGCAGGGAGGGCAGGGAAGGGAGGGAAGGACAGGGAGGGCAGAGGGAGGCAGGGAGGGCAGGGAGGGCCGGGAAGGGCCGGGAAGGGCAGGGAGGGCAGGGAGGGCAGGGAGGGCAGGGAGGGCAGGGAAGTGCAAAGAGGGCAGGAAGGGCGGGGAGGGCAGGGAGAGCAGGGAGGGCAGGGAAGGGCAGGGAAGGATGGGGAAGGACAGGGAGGTTAGAGAAGGGCAGGGAGGGCAGGGAAGGGCAGGGAAGGACAGGGAGGGCAGAGAAGGGCAGGGAAGGGCAGGGAAGAGCAGGGAAGGGCAAGGAAGGGCAGGGAAGGGCAGGGAAGGGCAGGGAAGAGCAGGGAAGGGCAGGGAGGGGAGGGAAGGGCAGGGAAAGACAGGGAGGGCAGAGAAGGGCAGGGAAGGGCAGGGAAGAGCAGGGAAGGGCAGGGAAGGGCAGGGAAGGGCAGGGAAGGGCAGAGAATGGCAAGGAAGGGCAGGGATGGGCAGGGATGGCAGGGAGGACTCGGAGGTCAGTGAGAACAGGGAGGTCAGGGAGGTTAGTGAGGACAGGGCGGTCAGGGAGGGCAGGGAGGGGAGAGGAAGGCAGGGAAGAGAAGAGCAGTGCAGGGAAGGGCAGGTAAGGGAAGGGAAGGGACGGAAGGGAATGACATCAGTGGCAAGGACAAATGAGAGAATGATAGGAGAAAGGAATGAAAATCATAGGTGATGGGGTCGCAGGAGAGCAGAGGGAGGCGAGGACAAGGCACAAAGGAGGGAAGGGCAAGGAAAGACTTTGGAAATGAATGGTAAAGGGATGGGATGGCTGGGCAAGGGAGGGAGAGCAGGTGGGAGGGAAGGTCGAGCGCGGAAGCAGCAAATGGCGTCAGCTCATTCGACGCGACGGCCTTGCGTCACAATGGGCAGCTCCATCTAGTTGTTGCTATTAATCACCCCGTCAATGAAATCGCATGACCTAAAGCAGACACTTTTCAATACAGTGAGGACACAACATATACTAACGATCTTTTGCGGTAGATCGCTGTCTTTCCGAGAGATAACGCATATAGAGGCAGAAAATAGTTATCAAGAACATTCTTCCTTGCATCAGACCGATGTTAAAACAGGAAGTTTGCAGTATTGACCAATAATGTTGATTATTTGTTTCTAATGTCTTGGATAACAAAATGTCATTCAAAGAGAAAAACAATTCTGTTCCCAATAAATCACACAACCCCCCACTTTAAAAATTGTATGCCTAATTGAATATGTGTTTTTGTTTACTATTTTATGAAAGTGGAAGACAGATGTACCGTGAACACATCAAATTATTTCCAATATTTTCTTTCCAGTATTTCTACAAGGAAGGTAACTCCATTATGTTCTGCATTTAAAAAAATATAACAGATAAACTGATAATTTCTAAAACAAAATTTCCAGAATAAATGTTTTTATAATTAAAATTGCATTATGTAAGTAACCAAACCGCAACACACACGCTTCATCCTTTAAATATTATCCTTTATACAGTTCGCTGGTTTAATTACGAAATGTGAATATTCACGTTTGCAACTTAAAAGAAATTTAAGAGACGGGATATTTCCGTGCTGTTGCAATCTGACAGCTGAGCACGGTAGAAATGAAGGCGCCACGAAGGTACACGAAAACAATATGTACCTTAGTGACGATGGTCTGCTTTTTCACAGCTAGAAATTTACCTATCACACTTTGCAGTTCACAGCTGCTTCAATATATTGAATGAAAATGTACGATCGATTAAAGGTAAAATGTATTAAAAATAAAATAGAAGTTAATCTTGCCAAGAAAATTTTACTAAACTTAATTTTAAACATGAATCATATTTATTAATAGCAGTAACTAGTAATTTTGAATTTGCCTTCAAATATTACTGTGGAAATCTGCAAACGACATTTTCGCTCTCTGCAGGATGACACTTAGGATGCTCTGGTGTTTTCTTCACATCTCTCGTTCTACTTCTTTGAATTTAATGTTCGTTTTTTCATTACTATCCGTATACTAAACTATCTAATTTTATTATTTTACCGATTTCCTGTTTTTTAACGGATGTGTTTGTTGGGACTCACGACTTGAGTTTGCTTCTTTCAAATTACTATCACGAATCCCTTTCAATGCAATGTGATAAAGAATTGATTTTCATCAATTTTAGTAAATTAGTACCTGTAATATCAATGAGTAGTAACATTAGTAGCTAATGTGTGATAAAAGAAAATTGAATATATAAGAAAATAAAATAAATCTTAGTTTATTTCACAATTGAAAACTGAGAGAAGGAAACATGCTTCTTGTTAAAGCATGTGCATTCTTGATAACCAAACAACGCAGATACCAATTATTTTTTCAAAAGAAATTGTATAATATCATAAACGACAATTTTAGAATAAATTGGTGCGGTACAATAATTCATAAATAAAAAAAAGAATTACTTGATATTAGACGCTGATAAGCTACTCAACTTGCGAAATTGAGACACTTACCGTTTTTATTTCTGTCGGAGATTTCTGTATATTTGTAATAGTGCAGTAAAGCATGCAGGATCTTTTAATCCAAAAATACTTTTTTGGGATTGATCATCTGACTTACAGAATTTTTTGAGCTAGTAAAAAGTCTGTAAAAGTCATTTAAGATGCTTACCATTATCTAGTTCCAAGCGTCTCTAACACAACTTACATCTCTAATTAAGTTTTGTCAGTAAGATGAAAAAGAGAAAGTTCTTTGAAGACATTTTAAGGAATGGTTCTAGTTAAAAAACACAAATTAACTTGAATCTGATTTTGAGGAGCCATTTTCATTTTGAAACCAAACTGCCTTAAGTCTGGAGGCAACTGAAAGGGCCCCGTAAAAGTAGATCATCAGAACGAAGTCTTTGAAGCTATTTGAATGAATAGTTCTAGTTAAAAACGAAACAAAGTTGAATCTGATTTTGAGGAGCCATTTTCAGTTTGGAACAAAACTATCTAAATCCGGAGTTAACTGTTAAACACCCATAAATCAACATCAGCAGAACAAAATATTTGAAGCTTTTTGAATGAATATTTGTTTTTTCAAGAAAAACCAAACTTGAATCTCATTTTAAGGAACAATTTTTAGTTCGGAACAAAACTGTCTATATTCGGAGGAAACGTTTAGAGCCCCATAAACGTAGGTCAGCACAATGAAGTATTTAAAGGTATTTGAAAGCCAGCCTATAGTTTAAAAAAATTAAAATCTGATTTTGAGGAGTAATTTCAGGAGTTTGGAACAAAACTGAGGAGCAAACATTCAAAAGGTGACATGTTCATTGGGCAAAAATTGAGTTCTTCTTCTGCTTTTACCTAGAATTTTATTTAAAAAAAAACAAGCATGAGATGTCTTACAATACATTAAGTAGTACTTTATTTGTTGAGTTAAATACGGTGTTGAAAAGTGTAAAATGTGTGCTATATATTTCAGTTTTATTGGATTTTGTTGGTTGGTTGGTGATTCCGGACGCGTCAACAGCTTACGTGTCGTAAGTGTAGTGCATGTTTCTTCCCTCAGGAGATAGCGGTGATCTTCCCCCGCTGGATGGCGAGATCCGTTGCCGATCTACCGTACGCTAGCGGAGTTTCCTCTTAACCAGGACTCTCGTACCAGCAAGGCACCGCCACAGCCGGGACAAGCTCTAAGCTCCCGAGCGGTCTCCCGGAATATATGGTAGTGTAGTGCATGTCAGTATGTGTGTGTAAGGGGAGAGGATAGGACAAGGAAGAGGAAGGAAAGAACGCACGCGGTCCGTGACCCGTTTGTTAGAGTACTGCTTCGGCATTCTCCTAATGTTGATCAGTGAAACCACGGAAAACCACCGATCAGAGCAGCCGGCTCCTAGAATTCTCCTCCAGACAGCGACTGAATTCGACGTAGTTGAAAAGCTTATGTCGAAAATCCTGACGCCGTCAGGACTCGAACCTAGAACCTCCCGGTCAGAGGTGCTGCAGTGACTTCAGTTAATGCCCTGAGCTACCACTCCCGGTCAGTTTTATTGGAAAACCGTGAAGTGGACTTGTCACGTTTTGAATGTTTGCTCCTCCATTTTGTTCCAAACTCCTGAAAGTTACTGTCGGATTCACGAGGCAACTGTATGAGCGCCATTGATGTAGTCCGAATTGCGTTGCCTTGCCCACTGCCTCGGCGACCGCTCGCTCCACAGCGCACTGCCTGGCACGTCGCCGGGTGCCGAGCGGCGACCCGGCAGCGAGCTTCGACTGTTTTCTCTGCGTCGGGGCCCAGGCCTACCGCCGCCTCGCCTCGCCTCGCCCCGCTCCGCCCCGCCCCGCCCCGCTCCGCCCCGCCCCGCCCCGCCCCTCCCCGCCCCGCCTCGATTCGCCCCGCCTCGTCTCGTCTCGTCTCGTCCCTCCCCCCCCCGCCGCTTCGCCCCGCCCCGCCTCACCGCCCTCGCCCACCAGCTTCACCACCTCCGCTCCAACGCTCCTCCCCACTTCGCCCCACCCCATCCACCGCCCCGCCCCGCCCCGCCTCGCCTCACCTCGCCCTGCAGGAAGAGGGCCGGCGTCCTCATGGATATTCATGCGGGGGCAGCCGAGTAGCAGCGGAGTGCCTCGTAGCAGTTGCCCGGCCTCTTACTGTCTTTTCCTCGCGTTATCTAGTCATAAACCCTTTGTTTGCGCCTGATTATCTCGCTATCTTTGTCCTATTCGCAATGTCGTATTTCTTTGGCTGCTGTGAATAGGAGAATAACCCGCGAAAATTAAATTTTACAACACCACATATCTTGCCATCCTGTGATTAATTGATTTAATCTTCCAGTGTGAATATATGGCACACTTAACTTAATTGATGTTTGCTCAATGATCTCAAATCACAGCCGTTCCACAATAAATAAGCGAATAAATCGTGAAAATACAAATTTTACAAAAACAATATCTTGCCATACAGTGATTATTTGAATAAAACTTCTAGTGTGAATTATAAAATCAACTTAACTTATTTGAAATTACTAAAAAATTTCAAATCACTGTTATGCAGTGACTAATCGCACAACTCCAGTTTAAAATTATTTTCTTATATATTCGTAAACGCACATGCGCCCATTATCAAGAAACATGAAAGAAATTAACTTGCCTTATTTTACCCAGATGTATACACATACAAGGAAATACAGCAGTATATTTAGCTCACTTTAAAAAAAAGAAATAAGCTTCCTCGGCATAGTCAAAGATTTATGAATAATTTTTACCGTTCCTTTATTATTGTGATGCTTTTGTAATATTGTGTTCAGCAATTACACAGTTTGTAGAAGCAACGGGAGTTGCAACACAATACTTAAAAAGCCGTGGTAATAAAATATCACTTACATTTTCGCATCATTAAATAATTTGCCAATTTTCGAAAATTCAGAGTTCAACGCAGACACCTGTGTCATTTTTAAAAGTGACAGTCTTTATAATGACCTCTTTTTAATGACTACAGACTGACAAACGTTTCGTTGCAAACCAATTTTTGGGTATCAAGGACCTAAAAACGAGAATTTTGGCCAGAAAATGTTTTAAATGAAGGAATTTGATACATATAGAAATGAGATTTAAACCTCTCTTGCATATATTGGCCCACAATGCGAGATTTTCTTTTTAAAAAATCGCGTTTTTTGCCGCAGCATTAAAATACTCTATATTTACACTACGTAAGAACGTAGGCGAGAAAGTGAAAAGCTTGAAAGTTTTCAATGCAAATCCGCTGCAGTGCAAGACATATTAAACATAGTTGAAATAGTATGTTCTTGCAACTTAAAATCTACACCGATCAAATATTTGTTGCAACCAAATATTTTTTCATGATCCCTTCTAGCATTTTGTGTTTTGTCATTCACTGTTTCCTCTACGAAACTTTGTTTGTTGATACTTGTAACTTAATAAACTTTTGCGAGACCTACGGAAATTATTTGTTTTCTTAATTAAACTTGTATTAAATGAATTTAAAACAACAAATGATCGTTAACCAATCGGCGACAAGTTTGCCACGAGTACGAATTCGTACTCGAGGAAACCAGATTAAAACTTGAATTATCTGTCACAAATCAAGATCCGTTGACTTTGAGTTAATAAACGGTGATCCCTCCTTGTCGAATCTCCTTGCATCATCCTTGAAGACCACAAATTAGGCAGAATCAATACTTGTTACACGCCGTCAGTTCTCATGAACGCTTATTTTAACTGCTGGCAGTTGGTTGGTCGTTCAACTGTCGGTTTGCACAGCCGCTAGCTGGTTTTGACCGCCTCCAAAGATAGCACTTTTCCTACGCGAGCTAGAAATGACGATTAAAACAAATACAGTCGGTTTTTGTTTATTCCGGTTAATTTCACTTTTGGTTTGCCATGCTGTTTGTACATATAAATTATTTTTAATATAGCCACTAATAAAAGCGGTTCTTTCCGGGCACGCGTAGCCGGGTATGCTAAACGTTAAGTTTGTAGCACCAGTGTTAAAAGTGAGACGATGCTCAAGTGTTCAGATAAATATGCCAATTCCACAAAGAAAACAAAATAGTTTGGTCTCATGGCATCAACTACTATTGTTCTTAATGTATCATTAAGTAATTTGTATACTTGAATAAAAATAAAATGAATGGCAATAAGGCTGTCTAAAAATAGTGCATAACACACAAGGTAAAGGATTTCTTTTTTGCTTGAGGAGAATTACTTCACTCAGCCTACCGGCCTCGAGTTGCGACATTTCCTATTCGCAAAATAAGAAGTTAGTTTAACCACTCTATTATAAATAAATAATTTAGATTGTTGCACGAGCAATATTTTTATGTAACGGTTTATTTTTACCTACTAGTTATTTAAACGAAACTGAATGGTATAACCGCTTGCATTGTTCACAGAAGGATAGGCAGACGGACAGACAGATGGACAGACAGACGGACAGATGTTTTGTTCGTCTGCTAGCGGGGTTTTCCCCAACCAAGTATCTCCCATCCCTGACCGGTCTTCCGGTATGTGTGGTAGTGTAGTGCATGTTAGTATAAGTGTGTGTAAGGGGAAAGGAAAGGACTAGGAAGACATTGGAAAGATCGCGCGCGGCCAGTGGCCCGTTTGTTAGGGTACTGCCCCGTCATTTGCCTGGCGATGATCGGAGAAACCATGGAAAACTATCGATCAGACTGCTAAAATTCTCTTCCAGTCAGCAACAGAACTTGACTCAGTTATCTAGCCAGTCTTTAAAATCGTATCGCCGCCGGAACTTGAAACTAGGATCTCCCGAACAGAGGGATTGTAGTGCCTGCTGTCATAGTTGATACCCTGAACCATCTCTCCCGGTCCGCAGCGAGAAACGAGAAAGTAAAATCTAAATTCGCTCACATCCGTTAGTTCCAATGGCGGCCGGTACGGAAATCTATTGGTGGTGCCAGTTAGTGATGCGACATCAATAACAAAACATTTTCAAAATTGTAACATCGATGTTAATGAAACATCGGTCAAAAACCATCAATGTTTTAAACATTGTTGTGATGTTTTAAAACTGGTGTATTAATCTCTAAAATAAAGTTCGTGAGCACATAAATTTAATTTTACAGAGACCTTGTTTATTAAATTAGAATGATTATTAAAATGAAATCAAACTAAAAATAATAAGAACAAATAAAATGCTCAGACTAAAGGCTTGAGCGCCCACAGAAATCTCAAGAGGTCGCAGCTTCCTGAGTTCGCTGAAGAAGGATACGGGAAGAAGAGGGGAAGCCCTACGCCCACGGTATACACCGCCTCTTCATGTGCGAAACACAACACGACACAACGTACGAAATACCAGGGCATCGGGGTCATCCTGAGCGAGAGATAGTCTGCGCGATGAAGATAGTGTGATTAGTACACTCTCTAATGAGGAGAACGTGAACTTCTGTGCCACTTCGCTTGTGGCACCATGCCGTCCATAAGAGACTCATACTACAGACACAGAGTTCTTCATACAGCGTTAAATGGACATATCCGGCGCCAATTCCTAGGTGACTCAGAGGTTTAGAAGGAGGCCGGCAGATGGCACTGCGCCCTGTGCGTTTGAAGAGAGTATTGATAGACCATCGAAGGACGAAGTGCTCGTTCAAATGAATTATTATAAAGAAAACTATTTTCAAGTAACAATATTTTTATAATTGTCTCCTTACCGGTCACTTTGTTGGATGCACTTACGATCGGAAAATATGTTCCGCAGCCGTACAGCTATCCAAATTGTGACCATGTTACTAAGTAACAATGTATTTTAATAATTAAATTAGTTCCCAAGTTTGCGGGTTCAAACCCAATCGAAGCCGTGGATTTTTAAGGGCGAAAAAATCCTTCGTACGCCTTCCTTCAAAGGGGAAGTAAAGCCGGCTGTCCCATGTTAGTAGATTTACTGCATGTAAAATATCCTCAAGCCTAAATGAAGCCTCTGAGCCAAATTCAAATTGCCTGTTTCGTCGCCCTAGCAAAACCTTCTTTCTCCCCTAGTAGGTGAAAGGAGCTCAACAAAATTAGCGTGGTCAGACGGAAGAGCAGGCCTCATGGCCTGAGTATCGCCACGTAAAATAAGGTATTCATTCATTCTTTGAACTAATTTAATTATTAAATAATATTTTCACAACCTAGTTAACACTACAACTGACATCCTAACATTTATGAACAAAAGAATGTTGACTAATTGGAATCAAGAATGGACCAAATACAAAGTCAGCCAACTCCATAAAGCGCAATCAGATTTCTTCTCAGCGTATCTAGATAAACAAATGACTATGCGAGAACAAGTAGTGCTATCCAGACTTCGCTCCGGACATACTCATATAACACACGCACACCTGTTTCACAAACTACCCGCCCCCCTCTGTGACTTTTGTGAGGTTTAACTAACGGTATCTCATATTTTGAACATTTGTCCTAAGTTCCAGGAAGAAAGAGATGACCTATCACCGGAGCAACAATTTGAAGCAGTTGTATATTCCAAGTACTATCAACAGGAAATCATAAACTTTTGCCAGAACATTAATATATTTAATAAAATATAAGTGACTTCCTGTACATATTATCATACCAGACATGATTGGATGTCAAGTTTTGTACTATTAAAATAATCTCATTTCTATTGTAAATTTTGTGCTATGTATGTGTGTATATATATATATATATATATATATATATATATACATATATATATATATATACATATATATATATATATATATATATATATAATGTAAAATCAAATATGAGTATGTAAAATACTGAAAAGTCGCAAAGACTCTTTGGTTGATGCGACTATAATAAACAAAAGAAATATTTTATACACAGTTATGGTGAATGTTTTCATTTCCTTCCTTTTTGTTGGTGATGCCATGGCACGCTGGCACTACCCTACAAGGCGCCACCGGTTAGTTCACGGCGCGGGCGCGGTTGGCAGGCCTGGCTGCGCGCAGGGGCAGGGGCGGGGGCGGGGGCAGCGCCGCGCGGAGGCGGCGACGCGAGCCGTGTTTTCGCTGCGCGGGCGCGCGCGCGCGCTCTGTCGCCTACTCATGGATATTCATCCGCTGCGCGCGGCGCAGAGAGAGCGGAGACGGTGCGCTGACACCGTCACCTCTTCCCCCGTCCCTCTCCCTCCCTCCCCCCACTCACTCACTCACTGCAACCGTCCCGGCGAGCGTAATTACCGTGTGTATGGCGTGGCAAGAGTACCAACACCTTCAGTGTTTCAGTGTCAGGCCGTCAGCCTTCAGTGTACAGGTACTGGATGTGTCACTAACCGGGCAACATCTTTGTTATTAGTTTGTGACAGAATGACAATCGTTGTCTGAAAACACATTTTATCACGACTACAATTGTTTAGATGCTTCTGCTGTTACACATGGTGTATTCTTGAACTTCTTAATTGAATTAAATTTGAATTCTTAATATATCTTATCACTGCTGTTGCTTTTCTCATTTCGACATCTTTTCAGGATGTGAGAAGTCATCATATCAAGTCTCCTTCTCAACGTATCTTTTTAAAAACTTGTCAGCCTTACTACCGTTTTGTTTCATTACTATAGTATGTTTTGCGATTCACTGATTTACCATTTGTGCTGCCTCTCACCACAGTTTCTCTCCCATTCGACAAAGGAAATACTGGTGTACTGATCTTCCGGTTCAAGAAACTTATTATTAGTCCCCCGTAATGGAGTTCCTCGTACTACGCCTTCCAGCCAATCGTCAAGAAACGTTTTGCGTCATGCATCTCAAATAATAAATCCTACCGCAAACCATAATAGTTTTTCCACACAATATGTGGATCAACATTCTCACAAACTACTACAACTAAGTTCACCTAAATGTGCCTTTGTGAAAGGCACAGTACCTCTGACCCTGTCAGCATTGATAACCCTCCGCGAGCACACCTACCATGGACAACTTTCGCAGCGGTGGCGTCCCCTAGCATTCCCTGCTACCTCTACAAGCACGCGCCGACCCCCTCCCCAACCCCCTCCTGAGCAGATGGGGACGGCAACTGCGTGGGTCTCGCGCACGGGAACCGACATCTGAGAAAACAGCGCTGCCTAAACACGGCGCCGGCGCCGAAGCGGGGGAAGCGTAGGAGGGCCAGACCTCGCGAGGGGTTTGGAGAGAGGGACTCGGGAACGGAGCTGGGAGAGGGAGGTAGGGAAGGAAGTTCGGAAATGGAGATCGGGTACGAAAATAGGGCCTGGAGGTCGGGTACGAAGATCGGGCACGGAAGTTGGACCTGCAGTTCTGGCCTGACCATCGGGGACGGAATTCGAGCCTGGACATCGGACTTGCAGGTCGAGCACGGCAGTCGAGCCTGCAGGTCGGAAGCGGAGGTCAGGTTCCAAGGACGGGCAGGGAGGACGGGTCAACAGCTTGGACAGGGACGTCGGGGATGGAAATCAGGTCTGGGGTTAGACCTGTAGATCGAGCGTGGAGATCGAGCCTGCAGGTCAGGAATGGAGGTCCGGTCTGCAGTTCGGGCGCAGAGGTCAGGTTCCAATGTTGGGCCGAAACCTGAGGTTCGAGCTCGGATGTTGGGGACAGAAATTGGGACTGGAAATCTCACGTGCAAGTCGGGTTTGGAGGACGAGCCTGAAGGTAGGGTGCGGAGTTCAGGTCCGCAGTTCACACGGAGGTCAGGCTCGAAGGTCGGGCGCGAATCTACGGTTGGAGCCCAGATATCGGGAACGGAAATCGGACCTGGAGGTCAAAATTGCAGGTCAGGCGCGGAGATCGGGTCTGCAGGTCGGGCACGGAGATCAAGTCTGCAGGTCAGGCTCCAAGGTCAGGCACACATTTACATGGGTACAGAGATCGACAGTCAGGTATGAAGATCAGTAGCAAAGGCCGGGAATAAAGATCGGAATTGCGCATCGGGAGAAATTAGGGGGCAAGAAGTCGGTTCGCTCATCAAAAATACCACTATAATTCGCCATTAGGATGTGGAATAAGGGACTTCGACCTGATGAGAGGCGAAGAGGAGGATGGGACGGGGCGGAGCGGGGCGTGGCGTGGCGGGGAGAGGCGAGGCGGGGAGATGCGAGGCGGGGAGATGCGAGGAGGGCCGTGGCGAGGCGAGGTGGGTAGAGGAGGGGCGAGGAGAGACGAGGCGGGGTGAGGCGAGGTGGGGAGAGGCGGGGCGGGGAGAGGCGAGGCGGGGTGAGGCGGGGCGAGGCGAGGCGAGGCGGGGCGAGGCGGGCGGGCGGGCGGGCGGGGGGGGCGAGCGGGGGAGTGGGAAAGCGTGGGAGGCGGGGCCAGGCGGGGCGAGGCGGCGCGAGGCGGGGCGAGGCGGGGCGAGGCGGGGAGGGGCGGGGAGAGGCGGGGCGGGGCGAGGTGGGGCGGGGTGGGGAGGGGCGTAGAGGGCTGGGGCGGAGCGGAGCGGGGCGGTGCGGTGCGGTGCGGTGCGGGGCGGGGCGGGGCGGAATAGAGAGCGTGCCGTTGCAGGGGTAAAGAGCGGGGCTGGGGCGGCGGCACCTGGCGCGGGATGGTCCTGACTAAATGCGCCGCCGGCAATCAGGCAGCGCGGCCTCGCCCTGCCTCGCCTCCGCACGGCGGCGCCTTTGAGACGCAACGCCCGTCGACAGAGGCCGTGTCAGCCGGGTTACAGCAGGCTGGGATGCGGGCAGGAGACGCTGTGGGAAGAGGTACAGAAGCACTGACGTGTAGTAACATACGATGGCAAAACCAGATGGCGGCGAGGTGATTACTTCAGCGAGATGAAATTGGGAACAAACCGAGGGAGCGGAAAGGTACGATTGTTGTATGTAAAATCAAGTTAAAGATACAACGGACTATTGGCGTGACTGCTCATATAGTTGGAAGATGTAATGGTTACTTAATGGATACAGCAAAAAAGAATAAAGAATAAGAAAAAGGCAAAATATATAATAGAGAAATACTGATACGGGAGAGGGAAACTATCCATGAGAGATTGTCTAATTAAATACATACGGGGGTGGATAAGTTTCTTCGCCCTCTGATGGGGAGATCCAGTACTGGCCTACAAGTCAGCATTCGGTGTTTCCACAGTCAGGAATCTTCCCAAGCTGTGCACCTCCCCAAACGGAACGAATTCTCAGATCCCGACTGGATTCCTGATATATGAGGTAGTGTAGTATATGTAAAAAAATATGTGTACATATAAAGTGGACAATGGAAAGGAAGGAAAGTTTGCGCGCGGCTCGTAGCCCATTTGTTAGAGTGGTGCTCCGGCATTCGCCAGGAATTGATTGGAGAAACCTCGCAAAACTACCGATCAGAGCAGCCGCTCGCTAGAATTTTCCTCTATACAGCGACTTAACACGACCTGGCTATCCAGCTAGAATTGATAATATTGCCACTGTCGGGACTGGAACATTACACTGGAGAGGCACTGCAGTGACAGACAATCAACTGATACCCTGAGCAGCCTCACTCGGTGAACCTGGTAGTAATGATGCGTTTATTAGTAGCGCCCCCAATCAACTCTGCGTCTGGTGAACGCGAACTGCGAAGTACCATCTCCCAATCAATAAACAGTGAACGAAGTACTAGTTTCCTTCTATTAAAGCTAAAATAACCATGTGCAAAGTAAATTGCACATTACAGTAAATACAAATATGGTACACATTACAGTAAATATCAAATATGGTTCTGGCACAAAAAAATATTTGCTGGCAAAAAGCGAGAACGAAAATATCAGCAGCGAGACAAGTACGTGCCATAGTAATGGCGGCGTGTGGTTGTTCTTACGGCGGCGAGGAATTTCCGAGACGCGAGCTCTGTGTGCGGTGCAGGGAGGGGGAGGGAGAATGTCAGCGCCGACGTCGCGAGGTCGTCCGCCCCCGCGCCTTGGGGCCCTTTCGCAGCGGGGGCGGGGCGGGGGCGGCAATGTCGCGCTCCGATGCGCCTTTTGTCGATCCGCAGCCCCCGCCTCCTGCACCGGCGCCTTTTTCGCGCCGCCGCACGTAACGATGTAATGGAAGTCAAACACGGCCCCTATGATAATGCGTCGACTGTGACTGCGGCCACCAGAGTAGGAGAAGGGGGGTCGAGATGGGCGTGAATAGATTGGTGGGACCAAAAGGGGTGACACAGAATGGTGCGGACGGAATGGAGAGGACGGAATGAGTGGGCCGGAATGGGCGTGCAGGATTGGACGGAAGAAGTTGGGCTTACATCGTGTATACTCGAACCTCGTATACACAACTGCTCTTCCTGCGTCTTATTTGTTGACAAATAAGTGTTCTTAATTGATAAATACAGACACTCAAATTAATTGAATATTTAATGTTTCTAGGTGAGGCAACTGCTATAATCGTAAGTGCAGTGCAGGTTTTTAAATAACGGGACAGGAAGGGAGGACTGGGTTAAGGAGAGGAGAGGGGAGGGTGGTAGTGGTGCATGGCTGGTTGAGAAGGGGTGGGGGGAAGAGGGTCGGAAACGAGCAAGTCGGCGTGGGCAGCGGTGGGATGTGGTGTGATGAGCGAAAGGAATAGAGCGCGGCACAGGTAGAGTGGCTGGGTGGGGCGTGGTAGATTGGAGGAGCGCAGAAGGGTTTAGCGGGACACGCAGAAGCGTGACGAGGAGAGCGTGACGGCGAGAGGCCGTACGGGGTGAGGAGGAGCGTGACGGGACAGGGAGGTGGAAGTACGGGGAAGGGGGGGGGGACAAGATGGGCGTGAAGAGATTGGCGGGACCAAAAGAGGCGACACAGAATGGTCCAGTCGGAATGGAGAGGACGAAATGAGTGGGCCGGAATGGGCGAGAAGGATTGGACGGAGCAAGTTGGGCCGGACAGGAGGGGCGGGTCAGAAAGCAGTGAATGGGAGGAGAAGAACAGGGCAGTAAACGACGTGAACCAGGGCTTCGCGACACGAAGAGCGGCGGGATCAAGTGAAGCAAGGCAGCGGGGGAAGCAATATGGGGAGGAATGATGTAGACATAGCAGAGGACGGAGAAACGTATCGTGTGTGGGCTGGGATGAAAGAACGGAAGCAGGGTTGAGATGTAACGTTCCGGAAATGTGCAGGGCCGCGCGTGATTGAGGTATAGGGGGGACGGTGAAGCAGAGCTGGGTGCGACCGGGGGGAGGGTAAGCGGGAGCTGGGATGGTTTGGTCGGAGCAGGACGCGGCTTGGATGGGAGGGGATTTGCTTTCCGGCGCTCCCACGTCACAATTAGCGGTGCTTGCGGTGGCAACGGAGGAAGCGAGGGCGTGACGAAGCGAGGCGGAGCGGGGGTGATTGGTGTGGGCGGAAACGCGCTTCGTAAACGGTAATGAGGAGCGGGGGAGAAACTAGAGCGTGGCAGAGGGAGGTGTGGACTCCCGCTGTCGACCTTTACGTGGACGTTTGCAGCCTTTGCGGCGCTACGAAGCACTATGATTCTCCTGATCAAAAGAAGAGGGTTGTGCAACCTCCCGGAAAAAAGCGAGTGCAGAATAAACGACCCTGAGCTGCAGCACATTTTCTTTCATCGTTTACTGAACATACTATCGAACTGAGACGGTTTCAGGCTTACATCGTGTATACACAACTGCTCTTCCTGCGTCTTATTTGTTGACAAATAAGTGTTCTTAATTAATATATACAGACATTCAAATTAATTGAATATTGAGTTTCCAGGTGCAGCAACTGCTATAACCATAAGTGCATTGCATGTTCTTCAATAACGGGAAATGTCGGTGAACTTTCCCCACTGTATGGTGAGATACATGTCGACTTGCCGGAATTTCTCCAATCAGGGGTCTCAAACAGATACCCGGCTCATAGAATTCTCCTCCAGACACCGACAGAATTCGTCCTAGTTATTTGGCTAGAGTGAAAAATCCATCCACTGCAGGGTCTCGAACCCTAGGACCTTCCGTTCAGAGCACGGCAAAGATGCCCTGAGCCACCTAAATCGGTCTGTCAAAACCAAATGAGAATAAAAAATAATGATTCAGAAATAAAATAATGATCCGAGGCATTGAACAGGCAGAACTTGCGCCGAATTCCGAACGAGAAAACCACAGAATTTGTAGATTTATGTATTTTAAATTAATATATATTATTCTTATAATAGAGTTATTTATTTCATACTTGCGGAGAAAATATACATATATTGAAGATAATTAAAAAATTATTTAACGCTACAACTTCCTAATTGAAATATACTATTTGTAAACCATTGCTAAAAGCATAAACGCATTGTGAATTTGTAAATAATATTTACTATGAAGTAAATAAGTATCTTTTCTCAGGCATACCTGTCAGAAAATAGAGATGTGCTCTTCGGAATGAAATTTACCAAACATTCTTGCAATCGGAGCAAAAATATTGATTTTTTTGTCTTCTCTTCAAATTCTTGTCACTGACTACTTTACTCTATCTCTGGAATTTATTTAATTGCTAAACCAGTAAGTGTTGACTGCTTCTTATGCCATTTGGGATGTGGCTTGATACTGTCCAGCAGTTAGCTCATCTCTGATAAATTCAACACTCGACTTTTTGAAAAATAGTGTCATATAATATTCCACTTTAAAGATTCAATGAAAAATACAAATGAATACAAGCCAGTGACATTTTTCAAAACGTACTTTACGTCTCAAGTTCTTAGCTGTAAATAACACACATTTTGACTAGGTCGACTTTACTATTGCTTTATTAGTGTACATTACCGTTCCATACTCCATATACATAAATCATCTTCACATTCATTTCCATCTATTCAAAGTTTACTATATGTAATCAGTATTCTATACGTAATCAAGCAACTATATTTTTAAAATTTTCAAGTGAATATGTGTACATATCGGTAACTTTTACAGAATAATTTTACTAGATGATACCGAATTTTTTATGAATATTTTTAGAATGAAAGAATGCTTGCTATTTTTATAAAGTATCTGAGAGAGGATATAAATCACATTTTTCCGATGTCCGTTATACGGCCAATACTTTATGTGTTGGAATCCCCGTTGACAGGACCTTCAATTTTAATTCAGCGTGTGAGGCTGGGCGATCTGGAGAAGTCAATATTTTGAAAAATTATGACACCGAGTTGAAAGCGTAAAATTATGCAGTGGCATCTACTATACGTACGAATACTGAATTGCGTCAAAACACACCGTTCCTTAACCGTTCTTGTGTCTGTCAGAGAATGACAGACTGATAACAGAAACATTCTTGTAAATGTGAAACAATATACAAATATAATTTTTGACAGCCACTGGTAATAACGGTTTTTTTAAGGCACGCATATCGTGCTAAAAGTTAAATTTTTAGCAATAATGCTAAAAAAGAGACAATGCTCAAATGCTCAGATAAAACTCTGAATTAAGCAAAGAAAGCAAAATACTTTTGTCTGATCGCATAAGCTACTCCTGACCTTAGTGTACAGAGTACACTAAGAACTACAGAGTACAGTATTGAATTAAGTGATTTGTACTCTTGAAAATGAAAGTCAGTTCGACTGTCTAAAATTAGTTTATGACACACGTGGTAAAAGTGATTTTATTTTGCTAGTAGGATTGTGCCACTCAATATATCGCTTTCTTGTCGCAACCTTTCCCAATTGCAAAATAAAAGGTCACTTTTATCGTTCTTATAATAAATAACTTTACTTAAACTCGTCAGAAATGAGAATTCTGAAAAATATACACAGCAAGACCCAAAGACCTTCACCGCAACAGATAACTACTGTCACTGACGTAGCATGATGCAACACAAAGTAATTTAATATTTCACAGCCACCAACTATACCTTCCAGAGACATCTAGACACAACGATATTGGCATCACAAATTGGTCTTGATTGATCAGTTTTATTGTACTGAATTAATCGTGCAACTGCACACTTTTTTTTGTTACATAAACTGCACTCTTGGGTCTCAGGGACCCCAAAGATTTGAAAGATTCTGAAAAATATGTGTGATTAAATTGTGTATTTTATTTTCATTTAAGAATGTTCGAAAACACGAAAAAAAAACAATATAATTTAAAAAGTAAAATTTATCACATTTTTTCATAAGTATAATCGTTCTTCATATTTTACGAAAACGCTTACAAATACACGTTGAAATCATCACATAATAATGCAGTTGGAACAAAAATGTTATGAATTCCCCTTGTGAAATTCAATAAGAATTATAGGAGTAATAGTGTTTCTATTTCATTATTTGTGAGCGTAACAATCAAAAACTGCACACTGGGTGGCAATTGACCCTAGTTGCACCACCGACGAATTAATCTGAACACTTGGCAAAGTATTGTAACCAACTGAGATTATAAATAACATGAGGAAAAGCTAATGATGTAATTCAAGTTTACGTCAAGCACTATGCGGTTGTCGTCAGACACACGTGTGAATTTGAAATGATGTTAGGGTCCAGTAGATCACGATGTTCAGTTGTAGGGTTAAGCAACATAGGGGGATCATTGGGACTCTTTAGAATATTAGTTTATTAGTGAAGAGATGTAGGAATGCAAAATTACAATTTATTTGAACACTGTTGACCTTTTGATTGACAATCAAATATATAAGAATTATACTTCCTGTTATCTCGAAAGCTGTGTGACGTAGTATCACAGTCGGCAATGGTGATAATATATGTCGCATGACATTGGACTGCTGTGGACAAAACAGTTAAAATAGTTGTAAATATGCATGTTTAGGGATTCCGATAGGTCGTACATAGGAGAAACTGAATACGACACCATAACTTACAGAGTAGTATCGTTGATAGGGTCCAGATATTTACTGTGGAAATACTGATGGAGTAATTTATGGACGAAGTAATAGTAATTTGTCAATTTAAATTTTATGCGAGAAAGTCTTGCGACAGCTTTGCCGTTAGAAATGACTGCTACTATAATGATGACACATCACAATACATTTAAGTTGCAAAGATGACATCTAATATTTCATCCAGATATGTATCATGACAAGTGGGCTAGAAAAGGTCGGATGGCTCGACGTGACCATTCGGCGTTCGAACGCCAGATTGACGAGGAGAGTGAATGGTGCAGAGAGAAATAGTTTCAAAATGACACACTTTCAATATCCCACGGTCTTATGTGTTTGCGAGTGGGTATTTAATCGAAACTATGGGTCACCCACCTTTATACAATTTTGTCTGCCCGGTTTCACGTATCTCCAGTTGCATTCTCATTGGTCGATTCTCAGGCAAGGATAATTATATCAGTGCACCTCACGAGGGCACCTCAGCACATATTTCTCGCTTTGTACAAACATTTTATTTCTAAGCATGTAGAATGTAAAGAAGATGAAATCGTACATTTACGCAAAGAAGACAAAATCGTACACTTGTCTGCGCGTCTGAAGAAGCAAGACTACGGATCACACACCTGACCTTGCATGTGACCGGCCGCGCAGCGGATTCTCAGGAAATCAGTCTACAGGGCGTAAGCCTTAGCCAATCAACTACCGTAAGCCATATGTCTAATCTAAGCCTTAGCCAATGAACTAACGTCACCAGACCGAAACTTCTTGAACATTTTCAATCCTCTTATTCAATTTGGACCAAGCAGTCCTCATTCACTCACTTTGCCTACGCATTAACACTACAGCAAAAATAATATTCTAACCAATCTCAGTCGTCGACCGACATGGCTGGGCGCTATGCAAAGGTTTTATTGCTTTGGAGCAAATGCAAGTCTTATTTCTGGCAATTTTGGCATTAGCACTGTTGTGCGTGTCATTCTAATGTATATTTCAAGTTACACACTATACTTATTCACCGAAGAGTGAACTGGAAATCGGAGTATCTCACCAAATGCAGTGTTCGTGAAAGAAATTGTGTCTCGTGAGTGAGAATAAACTGTCGTATAAGCTTAAATGAATGTAATAACGACATACTACCAGTATGATATTCACCCCTCGGTGGGGAAAAACTCTACACGTCTGCTACTCTACAAGTAATTAAAGCTTCAAGCCGCATTATTTATGTAAAGCCTATGTGTTTATCTTTTACATAAGCTAGTGCATTTGAAGTGAATAAATATTTTATGTTCTAATCATGTTTGAGCATGTAGATATTATACGAAGTATTCCGTGATCCACATCCGATTCAAATAGCCCTACTGTCCTAACTTTGGGTTCTGGCTATTATACACAACACCACTTCCTACAATCAACTTTTTATTCATCCACGCACTGAGCCACACACCCATCACCCGTCAGTCTGCAACCTACAAGATTATGCCCCATCGGTTGATCGTTTTTGGAAGATAGTTCATCGCTATCTGCCTTGTAGACGACCTATTAGGGACACAGTTACGAGCAAAGAACTTAGCGAATTCAGCTAACGCATTCGCGAATGTGTATTCCGAAGAAATCCAGAAGCAGGCGAATTTCTCCGTAAGAATTTTATCTGTGGAATCGTTATCAGAGATACACGTCTTTGTCCAGAACCGGTGAACTGAAATAGGTAAATGGAACAAATATCCAGAGCGCTTGCGGGCTTTTTCAGTTGGAATGTTGTAAATTCCACATAAAAATATTTAACTAATAATTTAATTAAGTCAAATTTCAAGGTAAGATGGAGGAAGACGTTACTCTTACATTCGCTCTGTGGTTATTGACTGTACGACCTGCTTTGGATACCAACCTCAGTCGGAGACCCAGCTTGGTATATCTATCAAGGAAACGAGCATTCACAAACTCAGATGGGTAAATCTGTCGTGTACTGAGAGGGTGTCTCGCAATGATGGTGGCATTGGCAGTGGAGGTGGTGGTGACAGTGGAGATGGCTTTGGGCGTGGCGACGAAAGCAGGACAATGGCGGTGAAGGTAGTGCGGGTTGCGGATCATGGCAGGGTGGGCGGAGTTAAATGCGGAGCCAGCAGAGGCAATAGAGGGAACGGTGAGGTGGGGGAGGGGAGTAGTTTGAAGGGCAGGGTCTCGGATGAGAAGCACGGTAAAGAGTGGGTGGATTGCGGGTGGGAAGAAGAGATTGGGAGGGTGTGAAAAGAGGAAGTGGACATGTGAAGAGTGAGCCGTGGTTAGGAAGGACAAGAACGGCAGGGAAGGATGGAATACCATAGGTAGAGGCGGGCGTGGGAGTCCCGAACGAGCAATGCGATTGGCAAAGGAATGGGCGGTTGCGGGACTGGAGTCGAGACTGGTTGGAGGGCGTGTTAACGAGCGGGCAGACGAACGGGCGGGCGAGCGAACGGGCGGGCGAGCGAACGGGCGGGCGAGCGAACGGGCAGGCGAGCGAACGGGCGGGCGAGCGAACGGGCGGGCGAGCGAACGGGCGGGCGAGCGAACGGGCGGGCGAACGGGCGGGCGGGAACGGTGGGCGAGCGAACGGGCGGGCGCGGAGCGGAACGCGGCGGGCGGGCGGGCGGGCGGGCGGGCGGGCGGGCGGCGGGCGGTTCGGTCAGTTGGAGTTCAGTTGGGCGGGGGAGAGGGGTGGTTGGGCGGGGGAGAGGGGGTGGGCGGGAGGGTGAACGGGCGGGCGGGTGAACGGGCGGGCGGGTGAACGGGCGGGCGGGTGAACGGGCGGGCGGGTGCACGGGCGGGCGGGTGGGCGGGTGGGCGGGCGGGCGGGCGTTCCGAGGGAGAAGCGGGAGTGCGGGGGTGGAAGTGGGCGGGCGGGGGCGAGCGGGCGGGCGGCGCCTGGGGCGTCTGCATCGCGGCGTGCCCTTTGAAGTGAGCACGCGTGGGCAGGCGGCGCCGGGAGTCCGCTGCACGGCGCCTCGAGCGGTCGGCGCCCCCGGCCCGGTCCGCGCGGCAAGAGGGCGGGGAGAGCGGGACAAAGCGAGTGGAGCCAATGGGGACGATCCACGCTTAGGAAGCCAACGAGACAAACGGAGGAACTTCTGTGGGCTACTTGACTATCTGAAGCTGAACCTTTTTTGACGGGTTTTATTACATTAATAAACGAGTTTTTACCATCATTCTCCATATTTAGGTAGTATGCACGTTTTAATATGGAGTTCATATAGTAGTGTATGAAATTTAGTGCAATTCGCCGGTCATTTAAAATATTAAAAGAAAAGGAATATGTTGTATCAAGAACATTCAACACCATCATGTTAGAATTATACTTTCTTATAAACTCATAAATGACCGCAACCTTATAATCAAATTTATAATATCTAGAGTTTTAAAATACATTACTTTCATGCAAATAATTTGGGAAGAAATAGTATCCACTACTAACGATAAAATAATAGTTTATATGTACGCAATACATAACATTTACGCATGTTGCCTTCCTTTTGCCTCGTGCAGGTCCACTGGGAGCGGTGGCTCTGTGCATCAACTGATGTCACTGCAGCGCTTCTGACTGGGAGGTCCTAGGAACGAGTTTCGCCGGCGGCAGAATTTTCGACACTACCTTTTCAGCTAGTTAAAATTCAGTCACTGTCTGGAGGATAATTCCAGCGGCATGCTGCTTTTATCGGATGTTTTTCGTGGTTTCTCCTAACAACACCAAGCGAATGCCGGAGTAGTACCATAACAAACGGGTCACGGACCGCGAGCAATCTTTCCTTCCTCTTCCCTGTCCTATCCTCACCCGTTACACACACACATACCTACACTAACATGCTACACTGCCGCACATGCCGGGAGACTGATCGGGGACTTAGAGTTGGTCCCAGCTGGGACGGGGTCCCGCTGGTGGGAGATAACTGGATGGGGAAACCCCGTTACCCTACGGTAGATCCGCGCCGGATCTGGCCATCCAGCAGGGGAAGATCACCACCACCTCCCGAGCAAAAACACGCACTACACTTTCGGAACTAATGACCATAGTAGTTGACGCGCCCGGAATCCTAACAACCAATGAATTGTGCAGGTGCCCTTGAATTTTTGATGTTGTCTTCGCGTTATTCGTTGATTGTTTGATTCCGGGCTCGTCACTAGCTCTGCTTATTAGTAGTGCTCATGTTAATGGTTAATGTAGTGAATGTTTTATCTCGTGAGGTGGCGGTATTCGTCTCCCGCTGAATGGTGAGATTCGTAGCCGACCTAAACGTCGGCATATAGGGGATTTTCTCCTCCTGTTATCTCCTCCATGGGAGCACCGCCCCAGGACGGGAAGATTTAAGCACCCACGTTACATTGGAAAGTGCGTTAAGTGCACGGTATGAGCTACACATAAGGTGTAAATGCATTTCCATTGTCATTACCATTTTTTTTTCTGAACTCGAAAGTTAATATGTTATAAGTTTTGAGTTACAAAATTTAAAATTAAAATTCACTTACATATTGTGTGCCTCATTCCGAATAGTTAATGCGATCTCGCAGCGAGTAGTTAATGCACTTGGAGATGAGAATAGGACAAGGAATAGAAAGGAAAGATCGTGCGCGGTGAGAGGCTTCTTTATTAGAGTTCTATTACTTTGTTTACTACTCCAGCGTTCGTCTTGTATTGGTCGGAGAAACTTCGGATACGTACCGATGAGAACAACCGCCGCTAGAATTCTCCTTCAGACTGCAGGAGAATTCGACCTAGATATACTTCAAGTATCAAAAATCTATCATCGTGGGAACTCGAACCGTAATACCTCCGCAACAGGGTCGATGCAGAGACCTAAATACAACTGTGCTTTCGTCGAGTTTGTCTGGGTGAATTGTGATGGTAATTTAATCTATAGCTTGGTTATGAACTATAATCATCCCCTTTTTACACACTAAATAATCTATTAGGGTTTCTGCTGGCTTCTGACGTACATAAATGAAAACAATCGGTAAGAATCATCTCCTATATTATTTCTGTAGTTTACATACCTTTTGCGACTCTCAAAGACAACCAATCTTTGTAAATTAGGTCTCTAAAGAAAGAAAATTTCACGCAGACGTGGCGAATTGCATTTTAACTTTCAGAAAGTGAAGAATTTGTTGAAAAAAAGTATCAAAATATTCATATTAAATGCAACCCGCAACGCTCGATAGCATTGTCAAAATCTACGTAGTTAAATACCTTTTAAACGAAGCATTCTAAGGCTTTAAAGCTTAAAACTTTGAGACCAAATAATACAGCGTATGATAGTCCTGATGCTGCTATTTCATCTCAGCTTTTTATTGTTTATATTACATAAAATCCTCTTCTACGTTATTTCAGTAATATAAATCAATTTTGCGCTCACGCAATCGATCTTCATTAATGAGATATATAAAGAAGGGGAACTTCACGGCCACGTGACGATTTGCACTTTGACTTCGAAAATATGACGGATTTGTTGAAAAAAGTAATCTAAATATTCATGACAAATGTATCACGCAACACTCGGGCAGCATTATTAAAATCTATTTAGTTAAGTAACTCCTAGACAAAGAGTTCTAGGGCCTTAAAATCTCGCGGTTTGAAGCTGAAGGCCACAAAGAAACGTTCCTCGCACCGTAATCTACAAGGCGAGAGCTTTTTGGACATTCTATTACATTTTTGCTGGTCCGGCGCTTCTTGATTCTACCCCACCTGTTCAGAGACGTGCAGACTCTGCAACTGTATGTTAAATGAAACTAATCACTTGATATTACTTGATCTATGATGTATCTGAGTTTCACTTTTTTCTGAAGGAAGGGGTTCGAGCTATGAATATGCAAACATGACATCTAGCAGAGAAAAAAAGGTATTACTCGGGTGACGAGAAAGGGGCCGAAATAGGCGATATGAATTTTACTCAGAGGCTTGTTTTCGACTTGAAGATCTTTTACATGTAGTGAAACTACAACATTGGACAGCCGACTTTATTTACCTCCCGAAGAAAGGCGTAAAAAATACAATTTCACCTTTAAAAACCACAGCTTATATCGAAGCCACACTACCGAATACAATAACATGTACACTAGCGAATTCACACAAAACAGCAACACATTTCTGGAAAGAAAACAAAAGTTGACTGACTCACCGATGACGGAGAGGCGGTAGCGGAAGGAGCGCGTGGGCGTGTTGCGGAAGTCGACGCGGCAGCGATACACTCCCTCGTCGTGGCGCCGCACGTCCTCCACCACGAGCTGCGCGGGCTCCTGCACCGTGCGGAAGTAGGCGCGGTTGCCGAACGGCTTCGGCGCCGACCAGTGGCGCGCCTGGCTCAGCGGCTTCCCGCGCACGTCGAAGCTGCAACAGGCAACAGCGCGCAACGCTCAGTCACTACAGCCCACCTGCAGGGTTGAACCTTCCGCCACTCGCGCGGTCGTACGGAACACGAGTACTCGC
>BLKR01016460.1:0-27260 GCA_011170035.1 Teleogryllus occipitalis | reverse complement strand
ATTGCGGTTTTTGCAGAAAGCTTGTTTTTAATTTTTTAATTTCCCCTTCTTTTACACAAAATTACGCTACATTTTCAAAAATATGTAGGAGAAACTGTCGTGCCTGGGGACCGATTTTCTTAGGGACAAAGCATGTTTTTGAGAAGTCTATGAGAGAAATTTCGGATTATTGTTTTCCCTACATTGCTGTTGCCATTTATGTTTATTTAAGTGAACAATATTTTAGTGTGAGCTTTATCCGTGATTTTATGAGAGTTTAATAGATTTGACGAGTGAAAAGTAAAAATTTCATCAATTTTGTAATAACTTCTAGAGATGCACTTACTAGCACTGAATGTAGTTAATTCAAATTCTTCTTTCCTACAGATAACTTACAATTAATAGTGACCATGTTCATTCATGATTGCAGATTATTATACCTAAGGACCGCAATTGTTGATGTACATAGAGACGGCCATAGATACATGTGCGTAATATTCAATTGAATGATTTTCATTTTAAATTGAGTGGTTTGCGGATGTAATCTGGCCATGCTACGAAGCAAAGTAAACAACAAATGGTTTCAATCACCAGCAGAAACATTTAATAGTGCAGTTTGGTCTCTTGTTAAAGACCGTATGTCAATTCGTTGTTCAGCATTAGTTCTGTTACAGAAAAGGATGGATCTGAAAACTTTATTGTGTAATATACTCAATCATTCAAAATTGATGAAAGTTCTGTACATATGAAATTGACATAGAGGACATGAAAATTAAGCTTCCGGGACCATCTGTGTTCCGTTGTTCTCAAAGGCAGCAAACATTTATTGTTTTTCTTGTTTCCTTTACAAGTTATAATCTAGGTTGATGTCATTTCTGTTTAAAATATGTTGTTGTATTCTACGAAGCTGACACTTATAGAACACAAGCCTTGGATGTTTTCAGCACAAGCTTCATTCTATTGTAGATCTTTAAATGATGGCATGCACTTTTAAAAAAAAATCAGGAACTGTGGAATTGTTCAGTAATAACATTAAGAGGAGGAAAAGTTTCGGTATGCCGTGCATTCTAACTAATTACATTAGCACAGTGGTTGGATTGCTCATTACCTTTGTATTTAATTTAGATATTATATGTTAAATCAGTCAAATGCTGTATGTGACGTATGCGAGAGAACAATTTGCACACGTTTCCTGGATCGCTGGAATCTGTAATGTGAAAGTGTAGAAATGCTGCGGCAGAAATCGGCGATTTTTAGGTAGAAAACAGGGCCCTGGTAACAAAAAAGTGGAGAAATCTAGTTTCTATATGTAGTAAATTATTTCCCCGAACGCAATGTGTAATCAGGATAAAAGTTTTAGATCCTTTATACCGGAAAATCAATTGACGGCAAAACGTCGGTCTGGCCCGGCGTGTGTGTGTGTGTGTGTGTGTGTGTGTGTGTGTGTGTGTGTGTGTGTGTGTGTGTGTGTCTGGGCAATGCCAGCGTCTAAACATCTAAGATCATTTCCTCGAAAATCGACCTGGTATATGAGTCGTTTTCGCGTAATTTGAAATTCGTGAACTACAGGCCGTTTTAAAACAATTATTTCCTCAACATCTGCTCCAAATTTTTAAAAAAATGTTTCCCCTTTTGTAACAAAGGACGGTAAAACATTGGTGTTAGTTCCATTATCGGCAAACACACTGTAATTTTAAAAAAATGAAAAAAATAACATGGCAGCATTTGAGTACAAACTTTATGATAGAAATTATTTTCTTAAATGAAATTTGTTCTAATAATTAAATATTTAAATAAAGTTATGAACAATTTTTAAAGTGATTTTCTTGTTATTTCTGCTTAAAGGTAATGCAATTTTTATATTTTTTCTCAAAAAACGGCTCCAATATTTTTCTTTGAATTAATTCTCGAATAGAGGATCTAGGACGCTTAAAAATGGTAGTGGTCTCATTTTCGTTGAGCTCTATGAATTTCCGATAGTTACAAAAGTTTGAAGTAATGCGTAAAAAAGCAGCAGGTGCAACACCAATAGTTTGAAAGTACTTGGTTGCTATAGAAAAGGTATCAAAAGAGGATTTTGGCGACACTTCATAACAAGAATTCTTCACACCCGTGCAATAGAAATTATTGATCATTGGCAAACCAGCTGCAGATTTTATTTGATGTTACTTTTGAGGAGATTACTTATCTTCCGACTAACATTGCAAAGATATGAAGAAAATATACGATATCTATAACATATTTAAAATCAGCCATTTTAATTAGTTTGAACCCAAAACTGAGAAAATTGTTAATGAAACTAGTGGAATGTAAGCCCAGAATTTGGGATGAAGCCAATGAAACTAACAAAAACAATACACTTTAGGACAAACGTTGGCAGGAAGTTTGAAGATTTGGAGAAGGGGTGCGAGCAATTATTCCAACTTATTTGGTTAATTGCGTCTCCACATAGAGCAAATACTAGTTGTTAACTCTGTCCATGACGATCTCGACGGTAGCAACTACACGTGCCGCCGAACTGCATGCGCCAGCATCGGTAAACGCGAAGACGCCCGCAGCCCGGCGAGTAGGCGCAGCGCGGGCCTGACAGCTGGCGACACCTGGCGTGGGCTCGGAGAAACTCCGGAGCGTGGAAGGTGCGTCACGTCCCAGGTACCTTCAAGCCACCTGCTCCAGCCAGTGGTATCCAACTTAATTATTTCGCCTGTGAAAGACTTTTCTGGCACGTTTTCCACTTTAATTTTAGGACAACCCATCACTCATTTTTTATTATTTTATTTATTACATTTCTTAAAACAAGTTACTTTTGTTGTGGAGATATGATTATTTTACTTCTTTCACGGTCCACAGATGAATTCACTTGTAAGATCATGTTCAATTATCTGTGCTGAGATTGTTTTTAAAGTAATGAAGCCATGAAATGTTACCTTGAAGAGTGAATTATCAAATTACATATTTGTTCAGTTACATGCATTTTTTGGAGATTTTGCTTGCACTAAGTTTTTCGATTTTATCTTTATTTTTGAAACGCTTCTTTTTTAAGGTATTAATTTTATGGATGCGGTAAGAGAGTTTTGTAAATGTGATTATTTCACATTTTCACAAAGGAACGATTACATGCTTATTACCCATTTTACGCGTTGATTTTGAGAAATATTTCAAAAGGATATTTTCCATTTTATTTGAATAATTTGTTTTTCTCGTTACATGTTTCTTCAATTGAGTCCGTCAATACATGACGTGTATTAAACTTTATTCTTTTTCTCTTTTCGTTTGAAACCAGGACAATTATGATTGTTTTGTTAAAACCCTAATTTCAGTTTTGAATTTCAGGAATTGAAATATGTTTACTATTTGTTGCGGTCCAGATATTGATATTTAAATTGCATGCTTCACGTTATTTCTTCATTCTAAACGAGGAAATATCAACCGCTACCAAAATATGATTGGTTTTTCCTTCGGTTTGCAAATCATTTACAGATAGTTAAAAACTGAAATGTAATGTGAACTCTTGAGAGGCTATGAGTCTTCAAAAATGTTTTCTCAAACATATGAGTTCACTTCTCAAACATATGAGTATTAGAACTACCTCGCTAGAAAATGATGTCCCATCTTCTCCTCCAAAACTGCCGAAATGAATCAATCTCAAAGAGGCACTACTCCTTGTAAAAAAAAGGGGGGGGCGTGAGCGTTTAGGCTAAGACGCCCAGAAAAATGATCTGAAGTCTGAGAATCCTGGAAATTTTTACTCGGCCCAGGAATTGAGTGGGTTCAATCAATCACGGGCTGCTCGGGAGACGGCTTATTCCGCGCGGGGCTGGGCGGCCTGCGCGGGGGACGGGGACGTTTCTTTCCCCGAGCTGTCAACATGACGTAGTGCAGCCGCCCAGGTGCGGCCGCGACGCAGTAATTACACAGCGCCACCGCCACCGCCACCGCCACCACCGCCACCACCGCCGCCCCGGCGCCCGGACCCGACCGCCGGATTATCATATGGAACGCATTACCCACGCCCTCTTCCCAGAGCGCAATTAAAACCGGAAGTTTCGTCAATGAAAAATGCGCGGAGGCGGAGGTGCTGCGGATACTGCAGAGGGGGACAGACCTGCAGGGCGGGGTCGTTCACGGCCTCCAAGGACGCCGGGCTTTGTTGGAAAAGTAAGGTCTTTCTTAACGAGAATCGTGCGTAAACCAAGCTGCTCTCATGGAAATAACCCTTCAATACTTGATATTTCTATACTTTTATTAACCTGATGCGGTAAGGAATGAGAGAAAGAAATTCAATTTTTGCAACGCTGATCAAGAAAAGTTTATTGGAAAATTTGCGAGCATAAAAGAATATGACGATGTTTATAAGTCATGATCGACTAATAAATGAATATTAACTTGATGTTGCGTAGGGTCAGGTGAACTTCCAGCGTCAAAATGCAGTACATTTAGCTATGATCCTGTGGGAAAGATTTCAGGATTTTTGGGGGAAGATGGAAGAATCTCGAATGATTTTCTCATTCATTAGAAAAAAATCTCTGCAATTGCTAGGCGGCACGATGGCATCTTCCCTGATACTTGAATGATGAGATTTGTTAAATTAATATAACTGAGAGTTGCAAGTGACTGCATCTTCGAATAGTTTTTCCTCTCACATAAATAAATCTCTTCTTCAGCCTAGAAAAGTTAAAACCAATCTGAGTAAGAGCTTTTGGTCGGATAGTTAAAGCTACCAGCGTAGGGGCAGCGTAAACGAGTTAAAATACGTGTCATTAAATATTAACCACTTTCATTATGTAATGTACAATTAGGTCATAGAAACATTAACAATTTTATTTCCAATATAAATGTTCTTACTCAAAATAACCAGCTTCTGAAAGTAAATTAAAACCGAAGACAATGGCGCACTTTGTGGCATTTTTTCAGCTGAGAACAGCTTATCTCTCTTTTCATACACTCTCGGTTCATACACTCTGCCGGAAGCTTTAGATCCACGAGTGTAAGGTACATGTGAATGCTCGTCTGGGGTTGATACCCTAATGGGCAGCATTCCAGACAAAGGATGCCGACGAAGGAAGCGTAATTAAATAACTCTTGAATGGAGTTAAACACTAACAACACATTAATGTGATAGTAATAACACGTTTCTTTAGAGGAGTGCACATCTAACACTGCGGCGGAATATCTTAAATTATATATGTCAGATAAAGTGATACTAGCCCTAGAAGGACACGGTAATTTTTCTCCTCCGTGCCTCTCAACATATAATCCCCATTAGATACCTAGCCATTTCATAATCTGTGTATCATTACTTTGGATACAAAATTTGTTCTACAAAACGATGCACGGGTTTTGCTGCAATTTGATGTCGCGTGTGTGCGTTTTATAATAACCTTTACACCTCCTCAAAAACTGAACGATTCCCTGCTGTTTGGTGGATTCTAATCGTTTAAAGCATTAAATAATGCAGACATGCTTGATTACATTTTAATTGTTTGAGGAGATGGTGGCGGCCTCGACAAAAAGTCTCGATGATGGGCGACATTACGCCCTCGTGGTCGCGTGAATGTGTAAGCGGTGGCTGCGCCCTCCAGGCAGATGTCCAAAAAGTCGCTGCGTAACTCTTTCGAAACTCAGTGGCTACGGGACACAGTATGGCGACGATCTTCAATGTAATGCATTTTTATGCACATTCACAAATTAACGAATAAGCTATTAACTTAAAATGATGGAAATGAGACCGTGCATCTTTATTAGGTTATGGTGCTGACATCCTTTTCACATAACTGAAAATAAATTCATGAATATTTCAGTAAGAAATATTCTTTTGATACTTGCAGAATGGAAACAAATACATACAACTCATAATCTTAACTTATGATTTATTTGTGAAGCATTAGATACTTGTACATAAAATATTAAATATCTTACATATGTTTAAAGAAACTACAATATCAATGTTCGGTTATGATGAATTTTCAACATATTTAACTAATTCAAGGAAACATTTAATGAATAATGAATTAGTGATGTATTAAGGGTAACTATTTTGTTAATAGATTATGTTCTGTTTATCGTATTTTCAAATGACATTTTCACAGCAACATTTAAAAAAATGGATAATTAACCCATGCAAATGACTGAATCGTACTTTCGGCACCACGAAAAGTGTGTAGAAGCAGGAAGACAGCTTGTGAGATCTGGGCGAGCGGGTTGGTCTGTTCCCAGCGCGCTGTTCTCTGCGGCCGGACTGGGCGGGGCGGCTTTCGGCGAAAGACATTAGCGAGATGCAGCACGGCGGCGGCGGCGGCGGCGGGCCAGTCCCATTCAAAGCGCCTCCCGGGGGACGGCCCCGCCCCTCCGCCTCCGCCTTCGGCCCGCCGCCGCCGCCGCCTGTGCGCGCCGCCCCATCTGCATGGGACAGTCATCAATCCAGGCCACCGCCGCCGCCCATCAATCTTGCCGCAGGCGCTTAGACTTTGAGATGCCTGCGCCCGCCGCCCGCCTCCCGCCCTCTTCCCGCGCTCCCCGCCTCCAGAATAGCCTCCTGGACATTTCCAAGCCAAATCCATCGCGGTCCATACACAGAGGCGGAGGCTGAATAACAAAACGCGCGCGGCGGGCGCACGCGCAAGTGCCGGGGCGCGAGGGGCGGGGGTGGAGTGAAAGATAGGGGAAGCGAGGGGGGGGGGGGGCGCCTGCTAGCGGAGAGGCGGGCGCAGGGGAGCCGTGCCCGTGCCGCTATCGAGATGTTCGCACGTCAACGCGACTGTTTCGTGAACAATAAGAATGTATGCAGTCTTCGGTTAAGTGGCAACAAGCGCACTCATTTTCAAACAGGTTCAAATCTCGTTGGTGGCGTTTCGAGGGATGGGAAATTCTCAGTGTGCCATGTCACGTTTGTGGTATATAAAAACTCCAGCAGATTCCTGGCAAAATTAAATCCTTACGGTAATATCCTGTCCCCCACACAATCTCACATTTTTCTGCGGATGCCTAAAAGAGATTTCTGTTCGAAAAATTCCTTATATCCGCTTTGAGGGTGGAATTATGAAAGAATCCTGGGTCGATATTGTGGACAGGAACACTGTCAATGGCCGTCGCCCTGAAAAAATTTACAACGCATTATAAATTAATAAACAGAAAAGATTTGTTTTTGTTTACAGATTATCATGATGGATACTTCACGTGTTCTTCGTAATATTAGTGTAATGAATACCAATTTCCATACGCATTTGAGACAATTTTTAAACTTGAAGTTCCCTTCATTACGCCGTTTTGGATACGTCAAAAATAAATTCGCAATTACAGGGCAATATCTTATTTTGCTACAAAAAATGTACCTAATTTATAATGAAAATTGCCACAGAAGTGGAATATGGGAGAATGCGAATCTAAAACTTTGTAATGTCCTCCATATATTTCAAATGTTTTTCTGTTCCAATCAATTATTTCCACATCATGAGTAACTTATCTTCATAATGTTTATTACACTACATTTTTTGGAATTCTGAACTCCTAGTCCAGGTATTTAACTTACAGAACTTTGCAGTGGGTTAGACAAATCAACATCATCAAACTTAATAAATTATAGAAGAAAAAAACAATTCAGTGACATGATACTCCATAACTGATGGAATTTTCTTATTTATTGTAATAAATCACTTATTTTGTATAAGACTGAGATAACTAAAGGAGTTCAAGTAACTATGAGAGGCTGAGTAGTATTCTACTGTGGAGTACTCTCTTAAGATTGGCGTTCAATGGACAGGATCGCAGAAAATGTACCTCAGATAACTGTACATTTCATTGTCCAAAGAACTAAAAAGCGAACACGAACTATTCGCCTCCGCAAGCAAATCGACTTTTTATTCATTCTTCCCGCCTGCTTCATAGCATGAAGAGGTCTTAATCGTGAATCGTGAAGGACACGTCTAGAAAACAGATTCGGGAGCTCAAGAGGCAGCTGCGGAGCTTTTTAGCAGCACGGTTGATTACAGCAGGCGGAAGTCTGCCGTCCTTCTTGTTGTTACAATGATCTGCCCGAATTTGGGCAGCCGAGGAGACTTCCGCTCCGCGTTTTGGGTGGGCGCTTTTGTTGGTATGAGAACTTTGACGCAGAAATTGATGAAAACAAGAAGGAAAATGAAGACACTGTCAGTGGTTAAACTTCTGGTGTCAACTGACATAATGAAGAAGAGAAACGTTTCAGCATTTGAAACTGAAGGAATAACAAGTAGATAACAGAAATTTCGTATTATGATGTTGATGCCGGCGATGACGATGAGAAAATGAGATTAAGGGCAAGTGTACCTGATATCTCCGACAAAGAAGGCAGATACAAAATTCCTTTAACAACTTAAGAATCACGTACATCGAGGAGGAGGATGATGAAACCAATGAGCTCGCTGTTTCACAAAACGGCTAAGAAACGCAACAATAGAATTTCAGATGCCATAACAGATAAGATGCTGCCGAACGATATCAAAACTTCATGAAAGCTCTTCGTAGGCTGCTGGTACTGGTAAAGATCGGAATGGCCGCGATAGCGAAATCCGAGACGGCAGATCGGCGCGGACGTTGCGCGGCAGTGGTCGCTGATATCCGGGGCGGAGGCTAGGAAGGGCGGCATGAGGGGCGGGGAAAGGGACGATTCGAGGCGAGCACGGTTCGAGCTCGGAGAGGCGAGGCGAGGCGAGGCGGGGCGGGGCGGGGCGGGGCGGGGCGGGGCGGGGACGGGGACGGGGACGGGGACGGGGACGGGGACGGGGACGGGGACGGGGACGGGGTAGAGAAAAAACAAGGTGGGTGGGGCGGGGCGGAGACGAGACGGGGCGGAGACGAGACGGGGCGGAGACGAGACGGGGCACGGACTGGTGACAGTCAGGAATGAGAGTGTGCTTTGTGATGAGAACGGGAAAGTGTGTGGGAGTGAGAACGGGGATAAGGATGTGGTGGGGGTGTGCGTGGAACAGGAACCGGAGGAGGAGACGAGAACGGAGCAGTGAGAGGGGACGGAGTCCTGGGCGGAGCCTGGGGCCCAGCGGGGGGCAAAAAGGGCAAGTGCAGTCAAGCGTCCACAAGAAGCGGCGCCGGCGCCGCGCCGGGGCGGCCGAGAGGCGGGGCGAGAGGGCAGCGCGGGCGGAGCGGCCACTGGGCACGGGCGGCGGCCGGCGCGACGCCTGATGACACCGTGGATTCCCGCGCGGGACGTGCTGCGGGCTGCGCAGTCGACCGCGAAATCGATTATTCCAGACTCTTTTCCGGCCGTCGATCGCGTTGTACCGTCACACCCCGCGAGCTTCCCGGCGCTCGACCGCAGGCGCCCGCGCAGCGCAAATAAAAGAGCTGCCTAATGTCTCCGCGGCGACCCTCCGTTGAAGAAGGAGGAAGCGTTTGTGCTGCCGAGTATTTGTGAATGACTGAGGACACACAAAAACGCGGGGCAAGTTTAAGAGGTAAAGCTTAAAAATATTGAACGCAATTGACCTACACTGCCATACCCCATTCACTGTAAGTAAACTTACGTAAACGATAACGGGCTGTGGAGTCAACATTCAAACTATATTGTTGATGGTTTAGTAGCCGACTAAGTACTTCAACAACGTGCTATCCAGTCAGAGCGTCCAAGAAAGGAAATGTAGCCAGTGAATGCTAGGTCTTTTCATCAGAGCGCACTTTATTCTGTTTGGGTCAAATGACTCGAACATACCCAGTAAAATCAATATAAAAAAGTTACTTCAGTGATATCTACATTATCTGGTGATAAAAACAATAACGGTGCATTAACTAACTTACGGTGCAAAATGTTCTACGAGGATTAGCGATTAAACACGATTTTACCATATTCAATTTATTCAGTCTTCAATTTTACCGTATTCAATGTTTAGCATATTCAATTATTCAATCCATTACCAATGTAACTACGGTTTTACCATCTTCAAGTGTTAAGTAGCTTAAGGCAAATACTTTTATTGAAGAAAGTTGGGAAAGCAAAGAGCGTCGTGTATTATGCAGGCGTACCATTCGTTATTTTTTCTTTCACTCGCGCATTTTCCACACAAATAGTTTCCCTCTGATTAATAGGAGCGTGCCATTTTCGAGAATAATCAACTCTCTCGATTTTACATCCCATCAATATTCACTTGAATTATTTCATGTAAAACAAACAAATCTTAGTAAGTTGAAACACACTGCTTTACAACACGTATATATGCATAAACAATGTATTTCATCGCATATAAAACACGAAGTTTAAGTATAATTTCTAATTGTAAAACTGTGGTTACAGTTTCTTATATTGAAATCGACATTCATTTACAAGTTTATACATTTTTAATTAATTTCTATAGTTGGAAACTCATAAATTCTCGTGAAACACGGGGGGAAATTTTTCTCCTACTTCGCGTGAGTCTCAGCATATACAAAATAACGATCACAAAGGAGGTGTGGGGCGTAAAAAAAAGTAGCAGCGAAAGAAACGGGGGGAGGGCACCTTGGAGAAGAAAGTTGCTGGATGAGCACCTGACAAAAACTTTTTACATTAACTGTCGCCCGGAAAAGTGAAATCCCGTGCTCCGTCAATTAGACATGCTGAAATACAGAGTGGCTAAAAGCTTCCTCGAGAAGCTTGTAACATTCTTCTCGTCGACAGAGAAAGAGCCCTCCTAAATACCTTCTTCTATGAAAATATTAGAGAATTCCACTAAAAGGATGGACGTGTCCCAGAATGAGCAAGTAAGACGCGTTTCTTGCTTTAATTAGAAAAAACGAGGTATAAGGAAAGATAGCTGTGAGTCATAGGTCTGAAATGACAAGGAAGGAAATTAAAATTACTACTACAATAAACTACAGATGTGATTTTCTGTAGAATACTGTAGTTGCATTTTGTAATTAAAAATGCACTTCGTAGGTGCGTGAGCTGGTGTGTTATTAACAACTGATGGTTTGACATAAATGAATGAAGTAAAGATAGTAAAAGTCTTGTTCTAGAATTTCTAGTTGATATGAGTAGATATGCAATTCAGCTTAGCATATTAATTTGTGCTAGTAAAATGCTAGCTTGTAATGGTCGAAATTTTATATAATTTATATATAACTTTTTGTCGTTTTAACGAATTAGGAATGAAGGGAACAAAAATGTTCTCAAAACAAAAGCATATTCCTATTTCATGTTCACTACGTGCTTAAATATTATGCTTCCCTTATTTGTATACGTAACTTCTCATTTATTCTTGGCTTTTTTCCATCCATACACTGTTTTCAATACTTTCCTTGTTCTTGTTTATTATTCGAAATGCTGGTAATTTCAAATACACATGTGGTTTAACTTCGATATGAGTTATTTGATACATTATAGTTAATAGAGAAGTAATTTTTCCATTTGCAACATCATAATTGGATGAATGTGGATTACAAAGTATGTTTTTACACTAAGCATTTCTGAATAAACTGAAATTATTTAATGTGTGGCATGATGAACGGTATGATTTAGTTTCGGTAAATGAATGAAAAGGTTGGAAGTGGAAATAAGTTCTTGTACAAAAAGTTCGATCGTGATGTAACTGTAAATTTGTCAGAGGATAATCTAACCTTCACAAAGTGTCAACACTAGAATCTTCTGCAATCAATAAGAACTTATCGGCATCTAATGCAAACGAGGTCCAATCTCTCGCATCACATCTGTTGTTTCCTAACACGCACAGGAAACACACACAGAATAACGACACACTCGGCTTCTCATCGCAGAGGGGTTCCCGCCCCCCACAGCCAGGGCGTCCTTAGCACTTCCGTCCCATGCATTAAACGTTCTACTTAATTATGAAAATGCAAAGGAGGCAGCGAATTAGGCAGAGCTTCCAGGCTGCTCGTCCAAGGTCTCCACGCAGGAAGCCGCCGGCCCCTCCGCGAGCCTCGCAGGCACCACCGTCACACATAGCTCCTAATGCGACATTTCAAATAGATTCAGGGGGAGACAGTTTATAATTATTAATGGATTATGTCTTATCCATTAAATATTGTGAGAATATTAATCAATGTTTGCAGTTGCATTTGCCTTTGCGTTCTGTGAAATCAAAGTGAATTTTTAATAACAGAACTCTCTTTCAAAGTGGTAAATATGTGTTTTGCAAAATAGAAAAAAATACTTCATTACTGAACAAAAATGGACTTATTTTATTTATGAATACAAGATGAGAAATTAATATGAAACCATGTTGAGAGGGGAGGGGGGCCCTCTCTTTCAGAAGTTATCTACACTAGATTTTCATGAAATTATTAAATGCATTCACATAAATTCTTGAATTCTAAGCTTTGAGCAATTTCAATTGTTTAAATACGAAGTTTTCTTAAATAACTAAGTATAAAAAATCACGTAATTTTCTAAGAATGCGGTGACGGCAGTAAAATTGAAATTAGCTGCTCCGAATGCAGCGTCTAATGTTTACAACCATAAACTAGTATAATAAATTATGTTGTCGGCATGCACTGGTGGCATCATTTAGAATCAGCTGCGAATACTTTGATGCATTGTAACGGTGAGCAGTAATGGTAAAAAGGTAAACCAGGTCACACGGTATGCTTAATAAAATGAAGGCCCCTATGTTCACGAGTGATAACTGCTAGGAAGAATAAAAGATTCGTTCTTGACATCGCGTTGTTTGGGATGAAGTTTGAGATTAGTGGCCAAATGGTCAAAAGAAGAACGTATGTCAGTGCCATTCGAAGCCCACTAGACGTATATGACGACAGATATTAATGGGTATTGTAACCTATCAGAAACAAGTTAGGTAATTCATGATCGAGGACTTACGGAAAGTAGATGGTAAAGAGGAATTGGTGACCAATGCCCTTTGAAAAATGGATAGTGGGCAAATGTGGGAAGAACATGAACATTTGTTATGAAACCAGGAACTCACTTTCGTTACAAAAAGCATTAGAGAAAAATTGAATCATATCATGACCTTCCACAAATTCTTAGTAATTTGCATTTAACTAGAGTAAAAGTGATAATTCGGCCAAAGCCCAGGATGTTCATTTATCAATATGAGAGACGAGAGTTCATGAACTTTATAAATGTCAAGAAATTTGATAATTTCATACATAACTTGTATTCAGGAAAGTGCTGCACTCTGTCAGCTAACATTCGAACTAAGGCGGAAGATTCGCAGATCATATGTTTCTTGTCGTCTAGCTTCATCCAGGGTTGCTCTTAACCTCGTCCTAATCAGTACTCGAGTAATGAAATGTAGGTATTTTTCACAAATGTTAACAAGTAAAAGATTTTATACGATTGCATTATAAATATACTTTAAACACGATAGCCCAGGGACCGAAAGAATCAGCGTTCAAGTTACACTATCGTTCCGGCGTTCGTATTCTATCGAGTTACAAAAATTCGTATTTCTATGGTTTCCTTGCCGAGTCCTCAATTTTATCCATGTTACGGCGAAATTCGTATTAAGGGAGTACTTGCAAACAAATTACTGTATTTCGTTTCAGAGTTTCCAATATCAATACAATGTCGGAATAAGTTGAAATGATGAGGGAGTGCAAGAAAGTTTGAGAAGTCATAGCGTCAGCTATTGAGATGTATTTCGTATACTACGTGAAACTCAAATATTACGCGTTGTTCTAGTGAATGATATAAACTGAAGGTTTATGGTAAACACTAAAATGACGTTGCTTAAAACTTATCTCTGTTTTTTGTTCAAGTCTTCTTGTCAGACATTGCAAATGGGTTCCTTCATACTCGCCGTTCTAAACTCTTGAAGAAGTCTCCTTGAACAATTATTGCATCTTTATAGAAGAAGTACATGCAACTGAAATAATACAATAGGGTTGAAATCAAAGTGTGGACGTAGATGAACTATATTTCAATCGACGTGTTTCTCATATTACAGTGATCGATGTTCAACACACTTCGTCACGTGGCAATTATTGAATGCCGTGAGGGGAGACTAATGCAGAAAATTAATCATTCAGCAAACGATTTATCTAGAGATTTTACATTGGTACTTTCGGAGTGGATGGTTATATGATATCAACAGGTTCACTCAGGTTAAATTAGATTCTTATACCCGAATTAAACCCTCCCGTAAGGCGAACGATTTCGAAGTTGTAGTGAGCATGTGCAGGCGCCGAGCCGTTTCTGGGGTTCCGTAAGAAGCACTGCGCTTGCGCGCACTGGATGAAAACCCCGGAAATGTTCGTGAATAGAAATACAATATAAATCGTCTTTGGGAGCAATCGTACCTTGTCGTTCAAAGAAGACCCTCAGTATCTGTGTGCTAGGTTTGGAATATAAGTAAAGGATAGCGGGTGCAACAGAAGATTACCGGGTGGGTGGGTGGCGGACAGCTGGAGGTGGTGACTGGTGAAGGTGGCGACCGGGCAGAGTGATGACCGGGGAGGGTGGTGACTGTGGACGGGTGGCGACTGTGGACGGGTGGCGACTGTGGACGGGTGGCGACTGTGGACGGGTGGCGACCGCAGAGGGGTGTTTGGTGATCGGCGAAGCGCGCGTGAAAATGGCCGAGGCGTCGCGATGGGCGTGGAGGAGGAAGACGCGGACAGCGGTAATTAATGCGTGGCCTTAGAGGTAATTAGCCGGTGCGCCATAATGACGCGCGCGCGAAGCGGCAGGCGGCGGCGGCGGCGGCCGGCCAGGGGCTCCGGATTGTCGTGGAGCGGCGCGCATAACTCAGCCAGTGGGTGGCCACAGCTCGCCTCGGCGCATCATTAGCTAGGGGTGGCCAAACACCAGCGAGATATCTGCCAACTCTCATCACGAGTACTTAGAGGTTATCAATCGACTCTCTGGGAAGGAAACCAGGGTTCGTCTGTGGCGCATTCACTTATTGCTCTTCCATAAGTATTATATTTATTGAAATAGCATATCTAGAAGTCAACTACTTGCTGCCGTTTATAATTAGTTTCGAAATAAAACTGAGTATGTAGGTTAATTAGCTTAATTTCTTGTAAGGTCGTAAGGATAAGTTAATGCCGTTCTTAAGTACAAATGGTTAGAACAATATTGTTCCTCTGGAGAATCGGCTACAACTTTAGGGTAAGTTATTGAAGTTTCCACGACATAAATGCGTGTATTTCATTTTATTTCATTTCATTTTTTAATAAATATAAAATGTGAAATGTTATTTGTTACAGTAACATTAATATATTATTGAAGCTTATTATTTGTTAACACGGAGTACAATTGTATAATTGTTTTACAACACAGAATTGTCTTGTTGAAAGCATAAGTTTTTGTTGCGAGTTTTCAAGAAATGAATTTCCGAAGATGATTTGTATCAAGCCCTCAAACAATAATTTTCTGAATTTACTTAAAGAAAATTGCGTATTAATTTGCAATGACTTTTTCTAGTAGTTACAAGAATACAATTTTTCGCTGCATTTACAATTACAAAGAAAAACAATCTGTATCATTTTGATGTGGAGCTCGTGAATTTTAAGATATAATGATTCTACTGAATTCACAGATGCCTTTTTTACCCATAACAATAAAGAAACAGAAGATTAAATGATGAATACCCAACTCTCTTAAAAGTAAGTTGTACGTGAATTAACACCACTAGTCATATTTTTTTGTTACGGTAGTCAATATTGATATTTCAAGAATTATATAGTTTAATAATAAATTATTAATTTACCACTTATTATAGCTGAAAGTATCAACGTCATCTGAAAAGTTTCGTGGTGCATAGAGAAAACAATAGAAGTTTGTGGCTTAGTTTGTCGTGATTTCGATGATTTGGATAACGATCACGGTTAACGGGGAGTACAGTAATATCCTATTTATAATTTGTGAAATTATATAATAACTTGCGGATCATGTGTTTTGTATGGAAGGATGAGCATTTCTTAAAACTTATAACTGATGAACGCAGTTGTAAATTATTACGTTACTCCAGTTTCATACATAGTAAATTATTACTGAACTCCAGTTTCATACATTATACCACCCCTAGAGAATTGAATTCAAATACATTATGCTTGTTATGTGAAAGAACTGAGTTAATTAATTTATTGAAGAGAAGATCTTGCTTACTTTCGGCTGAGATAAACGACTTGGTGCATCGATAAAAATGAAATAGTTATCGGTGTACCTTAGTGCTTCATCTTCTGTGTTCTATAATGCAGATTCGGAAGGACGTATGAAAGTATATATTAAACCCAGATCTTTTTTATAACCTTACCTACTCAAAGAAAACGAAAACATAAATCATCCTGTTGATAGAACAGTCAATAAACCAGACATGTAGCTTTCCTGAAGTAGAATAAACATCGTGTAAACTACGAGTAAGCCTGACACCAATGGATTGGAAGGGAAAGTATTGCTTTACTCTGCAGCGCCCGCTGGAAAAGACCAAAGAAACCACTGGTCGTCTTCTGAGACGAGCAAGGAAGCGTCGACCATATGCAGTGGCGGGGTGAAGGAAAGGAGGCGGAGATGGGGGACAGAGATACACAGGGTCTCCGCATGTATGGTCGTCTCGCGGGCATCGTTAGCGCGCGCGCGTACAGATTGCAGGCGGCGGCAGAGGCGAGCGGCAGAGGCGCGCTGCCGGGGTGGAGGAGCCGAGGCAAATTTGCAAACAAGCCGCGTCCTGCGCCTCCCGCCCCCGCGGAGCGGGCGAGGCGAGGCGAGGCGAGGCGATGGGCGGGCGCGGAGGGGCGCGCGGCCAACGGGGCACGGGGGCAGTGGGGCCACGCCGCCTCGCGAGGGCGGGGCCCCGGGCGCCTATTAAGAATTCGGGTCACTTCTCAAAAATTAGCAGCTCATCAACGGGAACATACTACGTTCGGGGCAAAAGCGTTTCGTTGATGTGTCGGCAATTGGATTCAAAAGGGTCAAGGCTCAAAGAATAATGACAAATCACTGAACGAAGGTATTATCCACTAAATTAGAGTCATGATTTAGAGTACTCGTGACGCCAAATTTGCTGTCAATCGCAAAGTTATCTTTCTTGATAATTTATGAATACTCAAATAGTAACTCGTTAGTTTTGAATGAGAATAATTACTTCATTATTTCGCTTTCTCCTGAGAATAATCTTGCATCATGAATGCAGTCAGTAAGAGTTTACGAAAATACTCGAATTAACCCATACATTTAAGAAAACTAGACAAAAGTTTGCAATGTTGATGTAATTTAAAGTAAAGTATTCGATCACTTCACTGATTCTTTGCATTTTAGTTTTTAAATATTTTTCCTGAAAGTTAATTTCATACTGAATAGTATTGTTAGAAATGATGCAAGTTAAAACGCTTATCTTGTAAAAAAAAAGCCTGTGAAATGCAATTACAGAGACCTTTGTCAAAGTCAAGTCGCACGGTAGATGTGTTCTTGGAACAAACATTTGAGGCCAAAGTACTAGATTTTGTCATCAGCTAAATAATACCTTAGTTCCGTCATGAGTTGTCATCTAAGTTAATGAGCGTTAGATCCTGCTTTTACACTGGAGTAATTAGCAATTAATCTTCCTATTATGCGTGCATTCCATAATGAAATGCTCATTCATGAGAATACTCAATTTACATACGTTAATAACCTGCAGCTTTCTGAATGGGTGCCGAAAGAGTTGCACAAGGTAACGTAGTACAAATATTAAATATGCAGAGCAAAATTTATATGGCTCACTCATCTTAGTGCGGCGTGAGTAAATGATTATAATTTTTTCTGAAAATTTACGGTATAAAAACTTAAAGATTGTTCACAAAGAGTGAACTACACTATACATTTTTGTTATTCATAAAAAATAGGTGACTGAATTTTTATTCCGTAAGGAATAGAGGAAGATTGAGAATAAAGGTATTACGATTTTAATTATTAAATGTTTCGAAGGATTTAAATTGTGTATTTCAAAAATGCTTGTCTTATATAAAGTGTAAGGAAGGGACACGGCTCTTACGTTTTTTCAGCAAATATCATGAAGGCGTTTTAGGAATTTGGTACAAAATATTTTAGATTTTCATATTGTAGCGTCTTCGTGAAAATAATCATAGGCGTAAACGGAATGAACTTCCATCATGATCTTCGAACAAGCAACAGGGTAGGGAATAGCAAATTTTGTGAGTCGTTAAAAGTACTTTTGTTATGTTTTGTTATTCACAATTTTTAAACCAAAGGATTGAATACAGTTAAAGAATAACTCTAGCAAGGAGATTCTCACTTCATTTAATCAGTAAGTCTAGTAAAATTTGGTCCAAGTAAAACCAAATGAAAAACTCAGTAAAAACATGTCCCCTCAGTACATTCAAGAATAAACTTTTGAAGACCAGAAATCTTTCCATCGTCATGATTTGACTACCATAGATCCATCAGTTGAGCGAATTAAATCGTTCGCTGAAATGACTGAACATCTGCTGCAACGAGAAGCACACAGACGAGGAATACAATATGTTCCCCGAGGATCATTATCTTCCGATCATCGACTGACAATCCACGTCTGCATAGGTTAAGCAGCGGTCGGAGAAGAAACGCGAAAGCAGAGGAAGAGGCGCCCGCAACGAAGAAAGACAACGCCAAGAGACTGGTTCATTATTTCCCCGCGAGAGGGCAGTCGCACGCCCAGGCGCCAGCTAATTGTTTCATGCAATATGTATCAGGCAGCGGAGCGGCGCGACACGGCGACGGGGAGGGGTGTCGCAGTCGCGCCAGCGTCCGGGTGGTCGACCGCGCGGCCCGCCCACGCCCGCCCACGCCCGCCGTCGCCATCGCCCTTTCCACGGCTTCGACGAAACAACAACTCACTTCAATGCAACGAGGCCTTATTTCACGTGACGAGACTCAGGCCTGCTTTGTCGCCTGACTACGCAAAGGTTGCTACGCTCCTTTCAACATCTAGCAGAGAAAGAAGGTATCATTTGGGCGATTTAAAGTTAGCTCAGAGGTTTCTTTTAGGCTTGAGGATAATTTACCTGCAGTAAATCTACAACATGGGACAGCCGGCTTCACTTACGCGGCTTTGCTTACTTACTTGTGAAGGAAGGTGTACAAATGGTTTTACCCCCTTAATAATTGTCTGCTTCGATCGGGTTTGAACCAGTGATGTGCGTCTACGCGCAAAATATCACAGTCTACGTCTACACGTAAACAACCCGTAGGCAACGTACCCTGCTTAGACAACGGTAATCTATCTTTTTGGTGTGTCAGGAGCGAATCCATGAGGGTCGTGCTTCACCCAAAACAAACATTTAATAGTAATTATACTTCATTTCATTTAATCAAAAGAATTGGTGGCCATGTTAATTGGGGACACATCCAAAGGAGTACTACCACTATGAATTAACACTTTTTATATTTCAAGTCAATAGTTTTTTTCTGCTTCGAAATCATTTATGGGGCCGGAGAGAGATTACTAACTCAGTACGAGTTATTAGCATAAACATCACAGTAAATAACGAAATGCTCAGTACGTAGACATGATTGATACAACAAGAATACTAAGAAGCATAATAATACAAAACTTATATAAAAATGGATAAGTTCAATATTAAATAGCTCATGATTTACTAAAAGAAGTTGCACACTACTAAATTGACATCTTTCTATTTGCTGCACTGAAGGTGCTACATTATTCGTATATGTCCTCATAGACGTTGATTTCTGTGACAAAACGTATTATTTTCCTTTGACAATCCTTAATATCGTAGAAATTATTCATCGCCGTATTCCACTTGGTACATTTTCTTTGCGTTTTTGTATAATATCCATTGAATTAGGGCATGCCGTACATGTTGTGGAACTTTAGAGTGAGGGGGGTCGACAATCTATCAAATGAACACGAGATAGTTTGCAGTGTTCAGTTCTTAATGTAGTAGGGAGTACCTGTTCCTTAGGAGTATTGCCATTCAAAGTTCTTATTGGTCTAGCGTTGAAATTTTTTTGTGTAGCTCACTGGCCTCCGTATATTTTTATAGGCCGTGTCATATTTTTGAATTTTATTAGATACATGATTCCAGCAGTCTTTGAATTATTAGACATCACTTTTGTTCCTGTGATGGGATTACCGAGGTTGCAATTTCTTCATGAGCAAAGGTATATTTTTGAACTGAAAATAAAATTTTAAATATTACATTCTAACGAGCAAGTGCTATTATTACTTAGTACATTTTGTTTGGGTTATTTTATTCGAAAAATTAGTCTACTTAGATTACATTGTCTACACGTAAAACGAGTCATATAGACTACTCGTAGATTACGTGTAGAAAATACTCGTAGATGTAAACTTATAGTCTACGACACAACTCGAGTTTGGACCCTGCAACTTGGGTGTAACCATTACACCATCGAAGGTGCGAAACAACATCTCTTTGGCACTCGCCTCTCGCAACTATCGTAGTTCTATCTCGTATTTGGTAGCAAATTCACCCCACACCCCCGAAGTGTTTTATCCGCCTCACCGTACTTGAATTCAATTCGATTTTACAAAATCTTTCAGGATAGCGATTGCTATGTTTTTAAAAAGCAGAGTTTTGTACGCAGTCTAACCTCCTCATTCACTAAAGCCTGCTCTATAATTACAACACCAAATACATCCAATTTTGTCAACCAGAAGTCCGTTTAGTTATATCCATAACGGTAGTTTTGTGAGTAATGCACTTCACTTGGTGGAAAATCTGAGCATTCGATATTTCTTCTCCCATTTCTGTATCTCCATATGTGGTATTTTTTTAAACACCTCCACTTTAGTCACCTTCTCCAGGATCCGTTGTCTTTTCTCCAATTCACGCTCTTTGGGAACCGTCTTTGGCCTTCGTTTCCACCTCCGCCGTGCTCCATGCGGTTAGTTTCCAACACACCGAGATCCGGATTGTGAAACAAGTGGACCGAAATATCCTCCTCATGAAAAACGGAATTCGCAACTGTAGCTTTGTAGACCGGCAGATCTTGAGTTTGAATAACGACTGCAGAGGATTTTCGTCATCGGTAGAATAGCTTAGTCGAAGAGGTCCATTGCCCGAGTGAAAAATATTCAGACTGGCTTCACTGCTGGGCTACTCGTTTCCGCAGCTACCCTTGATCAATGCAGGTGTATGCGGGGGCTATCTAAACAAAACTACCCGCGACGAATCTCCATTCCTGATGATCTCATGTAGAACTCTACATTGAAAGTTAATTTACATATGAAGTTAGGTATTTACGTTCTGGAGCACATTTAAGTTCGGTAAAAATTAAACCTTCCACAATTCCCTAGTGTTTTTGGAGTACTAGAACAAATTTGATGATATACGTATGTGTTTGCATGCGTAAGACAAGAATCCTGTATGTTGCTCTTGGAAGGCATTGACTTCAAAAAAGCTTTAAAAGAAATATGAAAGAAATGAATAGGGTCATGGTAAGAGATTTACAAACTCAGCTAAAATGTAATGAGGAGTAACGAAAGAAACATATAATTTTATAATATGAATTACCGAAAATTGTGGATCACAGCAGCGTCAGAATTTATGTCCGTTTGGTTTCGTGAAAATGATACACATTTGGTGCCTTGCATGGTGATCACATTATTGTACAAAAAATCAAAATAAATTAGTGGTGCTACAGAATGACACAGACTTTCTCGTACTAGTTAGTTTCCTAATCTGTTTCGTCTGGTTTTCGGTTAGTCCATCTCTCCCATGTCTCCTCTCGGCTGGTTCCGATCGACATAAAAAAAATTTTGTGGCAATTTATTAATTTTTCGGTTCCCTAGTTGCAGAATATAACTTTCGGTGCTACAATAGAACATTTTTTGCACTTATACGAGAAAGTAAAAATTGCATGTGCTTTCAACAAGAAATTTTGACCGTTTTGAAGGGGGGATGCGTTGTGCCCCTTCCCGACCAGCAGCGTGTGCCGGCGCCGCCGCGTCACCGCACGCGGAAGCCCTCGCGAGGCGGAACGGCCCCGATCGCCTATCTCTCCGCCTCCTTGCGGCGAGGCGGGGCGAGGCGGGGCGAGGCGTCGCGTCGCGCCAGGCGTCTACTGTCCGGCTGCGCGGGGCGGACGGCCGTGGCGGGGGGCGACGGTGCGCGCGCAACACGAAGCGCTCCGATAGACGGACGATCGCCAAGGCCGACGGTCTGCGAGCGTTCCCTACTGTACGCGTTTGATTACGTTTCAAGTTTACGTACCAGAAAATAGATATTGTGAATTTTCTTTTCCGAGAGCGTTAAAACTTGACACGATTGAAGCAAGTTTTAATGTTAAAACATTTTCATCTTTTTTGTTCAATGTCTATGATTCTCAGTGACGTGGGTTTCAATATAAGATGTACATTTTTCAAGGAAAGTTGACACTTCCGGTATCGCGTATTTAATCAAATTATCCCTTAAAATGTGAAAAAAATCTTCAACATTTTGTACTATATTATGAGTTAAAGCATATAATCCCAATACAACATTCAAGGTTTCACGGTTTTTTCAGAAGCAGATAACAATCTTTCACGTTTAGGGTATAATTTCCTTTAATTCTGATAATTATATAAAGAATGAATGAAAATTAGTTTTACCGTTTCGTTGTGTATTGGGATTTCACTTACCAATTCTAACATTTAGTAGAAATTAAAGCAGACAGTTTTTTTACGATTCTGAGGTAGATGCTGGTTTTCTTGGAAGGTAATTTGTCATCGATATTTTCTGAAAATTTGGGAGAAAAATTGTTACCTCCAACTTCTAATCCTGGTTAGTAAAGTTGATTATTGGAGCTCTTGGAGACATTTCCTTCTATTTAACTCATTACTATATTACAATGCCCAAGACGTAATCGCCAAGTCATATGGAGATAATTCCTTTGCTCTCACAAGTAAATCCACACGAAACTCGGCTCGAAAATGCGTAAATGAAATTTCCCCCATGAGGCAGTAATTTAGGATCCCCAGAAAACGCGCAGGTAAAAACTCATCTTTGTTAGATGACAAAAGAAATTTCCTTCCCACTCCGTATAGCTTCTGTGCACACCTTGTTCTCTCATTACGCAGTCCCTCCCTGCTCTCTGGGGTTCAGAATACGCACAGTGCGCCGCGCGCTTCACACATTGCTGTTTCATTTCGTCCGGGAAAGACCTGTTTAATTTCCTTCGGGACATAGAATTTAACTTCTACCGGAGCGCATTTTACAGCGTGTCTTTTCGTCCCCCTTTCTTTGGAGCGGTGGGGTGCGTTTTCCTCTGCTGGCTTCTCAGCCGTCGCTACAGTATCTGCTAACTTCACTGATGTCTCTGACATCCCATTCGCTGGGTTACACTGGCAGAGCGTATCCCGGTCTCTAAGTCTTGGCCTCCGTCGCTATAAAATACATTCTACATTATCATTAACGTATTACCTACGTTGAAAACCAACTTACAAAAAACTTACTTTAACTCTCATTTCAAGGCTCACTTCAGTGAATTAAATGGATTCCTCAGATATATTTCGTTCCTTTTGTATCTTCGTCTTCGCTTCTGCTCTCGTTTCCTCCTTTTTAAAGTGCTCTCTTCTACCGACATCACATCGCCAATTGCCATCTGCTTCTACCGAAAATAAGATCACACCCCATTCTGACGCCCATACCTATTTGTCTGTTCTTTGGTTTCATCTTTTTCTTTTTCATTGTCATTGCGTTTTCAACCATTTAAACAGCTTCTTTTCGTCCGACATCTCATTGGCATCTAATGCTAAATCTGAATTTGTCAACGTGAATGTTTTCCCTAACAGCCATCGCCGTCGCCTTCTTCCCCCGCCCGGAGTAGCGACCCTGCGGCACCCCTCGCACGCGACTTATTACTCCTCCACCCGCAGTGACAAGCTCCAGCCGCGAGCTTGTTTTCGAGTTATTCGACTCGAGATGAGGCGACTTCCCAGAGCTCGCGACGCTCATTTCCCGCCTGCCTTCGGCGTCCGCTGGGACTCGTTGGAACCGGAATAACTGCATTGCACACAATGAGTTCTGCGACGTCTCTAAAAGAGAAACGAACTATAGTCGTACAGAAGCACTCGAAATAAATTTTATGTAATCGGATTTCCAAGAAGTCATTGCGTTGCTGTGAAAAATTTTCATTCGTCGTCCAATGACTAAACGTTACGTCACAGCTAAAAATGTTAAGCACTAACAGCTGGAATAATTATTATGAAAATTAGGGGAAGGTAAGTCCCAAGGGTATTGTAATTAGAATCGGAAATCATATCACTGAAATAGTTGTTACAAATATAATATTGAGAATCAGTTTAATTTTTTAAAACTAATGGCACCTTTTATAGACTTACCGGAGTTATTTTTCTGAACTGACCGTCTGTTATCTTCCTAGAAATTAACTATGAATATCATCGTTCTAATCCCTATTTTCAACTATCGCAAGTGTTGTATGATTTCGAAAGCACTATCATTCTCCTTAGTCTTCTCTCTCGAATAATTTTAGAATTAGGAAAAATATTATAAAATTATTTGATAGAAAATATTTTATCTAAAGTGCTTGGAAATTTACCTTTCGCCTTCTATATCGTAGGTAACCTAGAATAATCACAGAAAAGGATAGATAACAATTGTATTTGGGGACCAGGCATAGGAACACTGCTACCGGGCAAAAGTCGGATTAATCTGCTCCTAAAATGCCAAATATCTACGACATACATCAATTGAATTCAATATCAGACCTTTGTACGAGATACTTTTTAAAAAATGAAGTTCTTTCTATGATCTCCTCAGTTAAGATAAGCATTTCGGTAATTAAAATGAGTTGTAATCTTGGAAAATGAACATCGATTATTTATTTTGACGCAATTGTTTTTACAAATGATTTACTTAATGCTGCCCCATGTAGACGTTCGTGGCCAGATGAGTATTTTTCACCACCAAATTAACTGAACGAACTCTATTATTACATTCAGTCCCAATGCAAGTTCATCACCTATAAATGTAGTTTCAGCCAGGAACCAAACCAGGAAGGGTTATTTAAAAAAGCCAGAACTCTGGAGTTGCGATACGTTCTTGAGTGAAAATTGTAGTAGTTTATAAATATGATATATTCAATGAAGGAAATAGAATAAAGATGTCAGAAACAACGAATCACAAAGTACAGGGGAAGGTACAAGTCACAATTGCCAGCCACCTCCTCTCCGCCTGGCGACACAAGCCGCTTCCCAATGAATTCCAAGAAGAACTGACTCGCTTCCTGGATGCAGTGACATCCCCTCCCCCGCTCGGGTCCGTCCCGCTAATCCGCGTAGCGGCTCGGCCTCCCCTCGCGCGCCGCCGCCTTCTTCGCCCGCCTCCCCCGCCCCCGCCCACGCCCCCGCCCCCGTCGCCTGCGTCGCCGCGACCCTCCCCTCTCGCGCCTTGATAGTGTTGCTGAAGCCGCGGTCCCCACGGAGTCCCCGCATACAGACATGCATCTTCGTGCCACGGCTACAAGGCTTGCAATGTGTAAATTATTTAAATTTAATCACGTTGCTTTCGAGCGCAAATTCAATTACACGCCTATTAATGTGCGAAACTTGATTGTTTAAAATATTTATTACTCCGTGCTCCTGTAGCTGTGGCATCTTTTGTTCCTGCTGCCTTTCCCTGCCGTAGCCCCCTCTCGCAGTCGCCTTCCAGCTCTCTCTCTCTCTCTCTCTCTCTCTCTGTTCCTCGAAGAGCCTTATCAAGCGCACTTCCTCTCCTTGTCGCCTGCTGCGTTCTACCTGGGAAAAAGGGCCTCTTTCTCCCCTTCTCTCTCTCGCGTCCTCCCTGGCACCTGCCTCGCGAGCAGCTGGTCCGACGCGTCGGGGGGAGGAGGAGAGAGAGGCAAGTGCACCGCGCTCTGGGGCGTCGTCTGTGCGTGGACGCTGCCCCCCCCCGCTCGCGCGCCGCCCACGCTCTCCTGCAGCCCTCTCACCTGCTCTCTGCGAAAGGATTAGGGCTAGACGGAGCTACAACGCTAATCGCTCTTCAGGAAGGTGCGTTCTTGGATGGCTTGTCTCGTCTCACAGTCACATTCTATAGATAATATTTTTTTTAATTCGAAAAGGGATTAAAGCAAGACTTGTATTTGCGTTCTCATGCTTATATTGTTTACTATTGTTTAACTCTGGTGGTTCATATATAAATATCACTGATGGCGTGTGACAGTACTTTATATTTGGTATAACACTAAATAAAAATATGTAATAAAGATAAAAAGACGAGGAGGTAAAATAACGAGAAGACGATCGAATACACCCATATGAAATATAAAAGTCAATATGTTAAAAACCTATTTACATATGCACACGATAAGACCCGACCATCCTTTTTGATTTGATGTGTATCTGTGGGTAAGTTAACTAAGTGTAAGCGCGCTAGGAATCTCAAGTGCAACACTGTTGAAGGGAGACTTTGAGAGACTTCCTATTTAATTATATTTTTCTTTTTATAACACGCACTTCTAAACTACATTCCACCTGTACTCTTTTTATAAACTAAAATGTCCATCAGAAATTACATGTAGTTGAAAACGGAAATACAATAGATACCGAATTAGTGAAATGCAATATACTGTCTACTAACATTACCCTTAAATTACATACTGTATTCTCCTCTTCAGGATGAAACAAATAAATAGTAACAGTTGAAAAGTCAAAATTCAGGGATGTAAATACTGTAGAATCTTTTGCGTTTTCAACTCAAAAACTGCCGTAAAAATGGTTCATTACACTTTATCTCGATGGGACGCTAGTTTATAGGCACCCTATTTAAGATCTAAAAGTTTCATTTCTCCTTACTGTAGTGTATCTCAAATGAGTTATATCTTTTTTTTTCTAAGTACATACAATTCTTCTACTACGGCAGAAGGTCATCTTTTAGAATCGGCTTCCAAATTTTGAAAATGTTATTGGTTGTAGAGAGAAATATAAAATTCGAAAGAGACCATATGTTCTATGGGAGTGTCCACCCCGTCCTCTCCCCCCCCAGCTCTCCTCCTCATCTCCGCCCTTCTCATCCCCGCTCTTCCCCTTTTTCTCCGCCCTCACCCCTCCTCCTCCTTCTCGTCCCCGCCCCCGCCGCCGTATCAATAATTCCCTGGAGCGCCGGCGTGTCTTCGCGGGCCGCCGGGCTAATTCGGTTACGCCGCCAACTCGGGCGGCCGGCGCGCCCTCGCGCAACGCGCTCCGTGCGCATAAACCTCCGCCTTAATAGAAGAATAATTGCATCGCGGCGCTGGCCCGGCTGCAGGGCGCGCGCGGCTGTTGACAAGCTGCGGCTCGGCTTCTCCGTCTTGCTGTTGGATCATCGATTGTCGTTCTGACTTGCGAGTTTCGGCATCGACTTTCTCACAGTCCATTACAGTTTATTTAATA
>BLKR01016459.1:0-27302 GCA_011170035.1 Teleogryllus occipitalis | reverse complement strand
AATTTTCCATTATTCCGGTACTCTCTGAGATCGTTGTTTAAGGTACGAACATAACCAATCTAGGGCAACACCACGGATTCCATATGAAGGTAATTTTGAAAGTAAAATGTCATGATCAATGACGTCAAAAGCTTTTGAGAGATCTAAAAATAATCTATTAGGTGCCTCGTTTTGATCCAATGATGAGGCGACACCTTTAAGGAAAGAAAATATGGCTGTTTCAGTTGATTTTGATTTGCAAAATCCAATCTGAAAGCGCGTCGTGTTTACTAAGAAAGGTTTCCATTCGTAGGTAAAAAAGTCTGTCTAATATTTTTGAAAAAACTGATAGAAGAGAAATGGGCCGATAATTTTGAATTTCATTTTGGTTGCCTTTTTTGAAGAGCGGCTTAATTTTAGCTGTTTTGAAAATATCTGGAAACGTTCCAGTGCATAAAGATGCATTAAATATGTGAGTTAACGGGTGTATAATGGCATACGCACAGGTCTTTAACAAAGAATCTGGGAATTCATCTAAACCGGACGGATATTTATTTTTTAGTTTACCAATTATTTTGAGAATTTCATAGGAAGAAGTTTCGGAAACGAACATCGTGTCCAAAATTTTGGGTGAATTGTCTATTATTGAATTTTGTGGCTGAAGACCCTTAGTGAGATCGGCAGGAATTCTCGAAAAGTATTGGTTAAAAGAGACTAGCCACTGTTGCCGGATCGTTCACAATTCTATCGTTATATTTTAAAACATTCTGTACAAGGTTTCTAGTTGATTTGGTCATATTTTACTACGACGTTTTCTGTTTTTAAATGCATTTCTCGCTATCCTCATTTGCCTAATTTTTGAATTGTAATATTCTGGATCCGAATTATTTTTTAGAATTTTGTACGGTACTTTTGCAAAGCTTTGTTTATAATATCTTTAAACGCGCACCATATTTCTTTCATACCTTCTTCTGTTCTCAGAAAGTGGTTGTAATGTTCTCTAAGAAAGTCATGAAGTCCCTCTACATATGCTTTCTTGAACTGACGCACTTTCGTTCCTGTCGTAATACCTTTCCTTGAAATATTTTCGTCTAAGTCAAGAAGAACCACTTTGTGATCAGTAATTCCCTCAATAACTTCCCAAGATATGAAAAGTTCTTTCGGCCTAATTAGGTAAACATCCAAAATCGCGTTCTGCCGCATCGCGTTCCTTACTACCTGGGCTAATTCCCTATCCCAAACTAGTCTGTTAACAAGTGTTTGGACTTTCCCCTCGCTCACGGCTCCCTCCCAGTTTGCGCTAGGAATATTTAAGTCTCCTCCAATAACAATACGATGACCATTTTCATTTCATGTTCCCTGTATGATATTTTCCAAAATTTCGTAACCGTCACCCAGAGGCCTATAGCATGCAATAATTTCTAATAAGGTTCCTGAAGTAGTAATTTCTATTCCCATCATTTCAAACCCTGTACTAACCCAATCTAATCTAATATTTATGTCTGCTTTGACGCAAATAAAGACACCGCCACCTCCACTATTTCTATCCCTCCTAAAGATCTTGTAATCAGAATGAAAAATTTCCGGGTATCCGATTTCCTGAGTTAGCCACGAATCAGTCCCTATCACTATGTCGGGATCACAGACATCAATTAGATTTCAAAACTCTATTTCTTTATTGATCATACTACGACAGTTCACATACAACAACCTAATGAATCCCTTCCTCACTTGAATGTGTTCTCGGGATTGCGCGTCCCCCGAAGCGGCCGTCGTCGTCACCGCCACCATCGCCTCCGCTGCTGTCGTCGCCGTCTCCTCCTCCGCCGCCACCGTCGACGTCGTCGCTGTCACCGTCTTCGTCGTCGCCGCGGTCTCCCCAGAGCACCACTCCGCCAGCACCGATGCCACAGCCTTCCTCGCGCGCAGTCACTTGGCTCGCAAGCATGACTGGATAACCCTGTCATGCAGGCGACCCAGCTTCCTTGCACCGCGGAAATTTAAATGAAGACCGTTCCATGCGAGGTCCTCTTGTCCCAACCACTGGTTTGGATCTACGAAAAGACCATCGATCTTTTCGCAGGCCCACCGTAACCCTTGATTTATCTGCCATGTCCTGCCGATGTGCACATCTCGGCGTTGCATCACACCTGAGAGAACAATTCGCGCGTTTTTAAATTTACTTTTTAGCGCACGACTTAATTCTATGCACTGGTTCACAGTGTCAAGGTGGGTTGCCTCTTCGATACATTTGTGCCCACATGCACAACGATGAATTCCACAGCTTCGTTTTCTTCCGCTCTTTCCACGACGGATTTCATTTGCACAACGTTTATCCCTGGAAAGAACGAAACGTCGGCTCCTTTCTTCTTGTAAACGCCTCCGCTGTGGCGCAGCATCGAATCTCCGAGCACATTGACCTTGTCCTTGTAAGGCTCCTCATCAATGATGGTGTTATATACTTCAGTACTCGGATGCGTTGATTGCTCGCAAACACTGCTTCTCCAATTTCTGGATCATGAAACTCAGTTCCCTAATGCACTACTGTGCCTCAATCAATTCCGCTTCAAGTCTCTGAAGTCTTCTCTCGCTTCGGTCACGTTTGGGGCACGTGGGTGTAGACGATTCAGAAGGGCCAGGATTTTGCTCAACCCCGCAGATGACGAGAGTGGCCAGAACTGCAAAGCAAAGCCAAGCCACGCTGGACAATACGCGGACCGCTTGCCCCCTCACCACCTGGAAAACACGCAGGTGCCCTACCCAGATGCTCACCCGCGCGCGGTAAATCGCCAAGTCGCAACCCATGGCCTTTCACTTTACCGCGCGGACTCGCTCCAAAACATATCCTAACGCGACGACTACCTGTGAGCGACTGAATATTTGGGTTTCACTACTTGGAAACCAAAAACTTGAGAAATATTCAAAAAATGGAGTTTGGGCGGCGATAGATGGCAGCAGGCATGGAGGAGGGGCAAGACTGTACAGTACCAGTCCACAAAAGGGAAATTAGAAAACTTTACTACGAGATGTGTCATTCTGTAGCACCTCTAGTTACTTCTTCGTATATACGGAGTAATATACAGAGTAATATACGTAGTATAGAGAGAGTTCTGTAATGCTGCGCGAAAAAACCGCGAATAATCGACAGAAAAAAATCATTGCCGGGCTCTGAAAAGAAGAAAGTTGATAAATCCAGGTGCTAAATTAAGAGAAAAAAATCCTCTAACACGTGGTGTAGCCAGAATCCCAGTTTTGTGTCTTTGATGCCAAAAAAAAACAATTGAAAGCAAAACGTCCGTCCGTCTGTGAACACTACTAGCGCCTAAACCATCCGTACGATCTTTTATAAATTGAAGAATCCCCAGTCGATTTGGCTCTAGTTGAAGCTTTGACATTTTGAAAAACATTCTTTAAAATTTGGGGGTACTTTACATGAAGGCCCCGGACATTTTCAAATTTTTCCATGACGTCATATTGCTGTTCTTTTGTTTTTCAAAAATTACAAAAATGTAATTTTTTTGACTTCTCTCTCACGTCGGTAATATTTACCTTAGAAGCGATTTCTTCACACTATTAGATTTATGAGTACATGTGCTTTAAATGTCAAATAAAATTTCTCGAAAACTCAAAATTCCGAATTTTTAGAGTCGCTCAAACGCCTTTTCCCAAAACTGGGTTCAAATTTCTCCAATGGATAGTGAAGTAAAGTTAATTTTCGTGTACTCTTTTGTTTATTCAAAAATTACGCAAATATATTTTTTTAAATATCTCTCAAGCCGTTAATAAGCACAACCCCATCGATTTGTATACATTATTACATTTGAGTAAGTGCTTGAAAGAACTTTAAATTTTTTCGAAAACACAATAGATTCCTGTGAAAAGAGTTTCAATTTTCGCATTTTCAGTAATGCTTAATCGCCATTTTCTTAAAAACGGCTTCAAAGTTTTGAACGGAAATTTCTATTTGGGGCGAGATTTTACTCTTCTTTAATGTTCTTGAAGTAATATTTCGATTCTACTAACCGAAGTTATTAACTAAGTTAACCGAAAAGTTAAGAAAATGTACTTTCGGCGACGATAGATGGCAGTTGGCCAGAGAATGGAGGAAGACCCTAAAGTCCTCGCGCTAGAAAAAATGCTACGAGAAAGTGTGCCATTCTATAGCACATCTAGGTTCTCCTGGCACCGATCTCGGTCAAGCTGGAAACAACTGGGGAGCATGAAGACACTGTCGCACATTTTCTATATTTAATAAATCATTTTGCTATATGTTTATGATAAGGAATCTCCGAGACAAACAATTCAGCATTGTCAAATATTTTTCTGTAGCCTCCTCTAAAATGCCGCTATTGCATCGCGTTGAAAGTCAGTCCTTAAATACCAACGGTATTGCAAATAAAAGGGTAAGGTGACGAGAGAATTCATAGCTTCTGGTGAGTTAGTTTTCAGCGCGAGTCACGCAGAGAACAGAAAGGAAATTTGGTTTGTGAAAAGGATACCTTTAACAGGTGATATCGCGCAGCCACCTCGCATCTTTTGGGGGATTCCTTTGACTATGATTCCCTTCACCAGTAACTATACGCACCAGCTCAAGAGGCACCGATTTTGTTAGGAGATAATTATGTGAAGCTGCAACTTCGACCTAAAATTCAGCGAGAGATTAAGTAGGAGTTTTTGGACGTTTTTTTATTACAATTTTTACCGGAGGAGAATTTGTCTGTCGAGGACGGGAACAAATGAATCGAATTAAATAGTTAAAATGATTCAGTGGTCAGCAAAGAAGGGACGGTAATTAGCATGGTGAAGACGCAGTTACTTTCGATTAGAGGCGTGAGTAGACTGTGATATCTAGTGCGACGCGTACGCCCGAAGCAAGCAAATACGAAATTATTCAATCAGTTGCGACGTGCAAGCGGGCGTGAACGAGACAAGAAAGAAGCAGACGAGAACGTGAGGCGCCGTGAGAGGAAGAGGGAAGACGGGAGCGGCGAAGGCGCCTAGGAATTGCCAGACGAGGCCGTGAGGTGAAACGGCACGCGCCTCAGCCGAGAGCAACTGACATCAGCAAGGCGCTTCGAACACCGCGTGCGCTGCCGTCACTCCAAGGTCGACTTCGAGGCGCGCAGCGGGCGGGTGCGGCGAAGGTAACGTCGAGCAGCGCGAAAGCGCTGAAATATAGGTCAACGCCCCGCAACCGGGGAGAACTTTAAAAGGGAACGTTCGTAGGGAGAGATAAACGTGCATGGAGCTAGCAGAGAAACTAAAAATTTCTGCCATTTTAAGTATTTTGCCAATAGAATTTTTATAATTAATGTTTGGTTAATGTTATTCACAATGGCAATAAATTATTTGAAAGTATTATGTAATTAACATACAATGTAGGCTTTCACGGCCTGTTTCTACATTATTTGACATTTCCAGATTTGTAGGCCGTGGTCTAACGGAGACTTCGAGTTTCGGAGCTCGTGATTGGCCACGTCAGCGGTACGGCTTGGCTGCCGAGTTTTGGTGTTCCGAATTGCTGGGTACCATGTATTGTTTAATTATTCACCTTTTCTGTTGAAATTGTTTTTGTTTGTAAATCTCGATGGCTTCCATTTGAAGTCTCTTGCAGTAGTGTCTGTTGCTTCAAGTTTGATCTTGATCACATCTGTTTGAATCCCAATCATTCCCGATTCTTGTGAAAATCGATGGCATGTCCCGAAACCTCCGAGTGGTGCGCTATAGCCGAACGGTTGGTAGGGTTCTTGTTGTAATGGGAGATGTTTTCCCTAAGACGTTCGGACACCGTGCGCCCTGTCTTACCGATGTACGTCCTGCCACAGCTGCAAGAACTTCATATCGACTGACGACTGGAGAGATGGTAACGCGTCTTGCGGACCAGGGCGTTGTGAAGCTTGTTGGGAGCTGTGAAAACCGTCCGGATGTTATTTCGAAGAAGTTTTCCCAACCGGTCGGTGACAGCGGACGTAAGGAAGCATGGCTAATTTAGTTCTAACACTCTCCCCCGTCTCCGAAGTGACGGAGTTGCCGCATCCTTTTAGAATGACCCGTTGCAAATGTCAGCACTCGTTTGATCGCAGTTCGGATGTAACCGTTGGCTCTGAACGTTCGTGTTTCTTGAGTTCATGCGGCAGAGAGCGCTCGTCGCACACCATGACAGCTCGTGTGGTCAGTGTCTTTAATACGCCGAATTTAGTGGACGGATGGTGATGCGACTCCGCGTGGAGGTATCTGTCCGTGTGTTTTCAGTAGACCGAGTGTTCTAAAGTGCCGTCTTCGTGCACGCTGACAAAGACGTCCAAGAAGGGCAGACAGTTGTTCATTTCGGTCTCCGTAGTGAACCTGTAGTTATTCCGGTCCGTGAGGCCAGATTACAAAGATGTCCACATAGCGAATCCAGACACGGTTTGTGGGGGCGATTCGAAGAGCTTCGTTCTCAAACACTGCCATGAATAAATTGGCAGCGATGGGTCACAGCGGCGAACCCATAGCCGCACTTTTCATTTGTGCATAGAATCGGCAGAAGGCGGCCAGTTCCGCCCATTCTTTCGGTTGGTTCATTTGCCGTAGTTTTTGACGCAACATTTCCACGGCCTCGTTCACCGGGACTTTGGTGAACAGAGCTGTCACGTAAAAGCTGACCAGCAAGTCATTCCTGATTAGTCTGGTACGAGGTGTGGGGAGAAAACGTTTTTTGCCAGCACTTTTTTCAGTCTCGCTTATATCTTGACAACTACACGCTTTACAATCACATACATCATTACCGTCATACGGCATTGAAAATACCATCATAGAAAATTAATGAGAACAAATTCAATACAATATACATGCATTAACATTTTCATAATTCTGAGGCGCTGTAGCGCGCCGCAACATGGCGACTTTTGACCCTCTAGCAAAAATGGTCAGAGAGCACGCTCGCATCCCTATTCGCCAGTCATTTTCAACCACGAAACTAAAGCTCCGCCAAATAAGTCGGGAGAGGGCTTTTTCTCCCGTTTGAGCCAGAGAGCCAAAAAGTCGCCGTCTTGCAGCACGCTCCAGTGCCTGAAAGAATTGTCGAAAACAATTAATACACGCATTGCATGCAAAGAATTTTGACTTGTCCTTTGTATATCAAGGTAATTTCCATAATTAGCGTAGTTGAGATGAAGCGAGAAAGTGAACAAAAAGTTGTTTTTGTTTGCAATTTTTGGGGAAGCCGCCATATCTAGAAGTAGCGAACCACAAATGATAATTCTGCACTCCCAAAACCATACGGAACAGGTGAGATAAACTTCCGAAATTTTCTTAATCTGAATCGGGTCTTTTTTTTACACCAAGTGACTGGACTACAACTGAAATCGCTCCAAGTGTGGGGAAGGGGACAGCCCGAATCCAAACAGCGGGAGGTGGAGACTCGAGGGGAGGATGTGGTCCAGACATTTCCAGGGCAATGGTGCCTCGCATCTTTTTGAGCGGGATTGGACTAGAACAAAAACGCCCGCTCTCGCAAAAGTTCCACTTCCAAGTAATTTCCGAAGGTTGAGTGGCAACCCAGCCACTGCCGAGACATTTTGAATGCTCTGTATATTTACGCACATTCGATACGTCATGGGCCCAGTCCTTTACAATTTTCAATATTTCTAATACCTTAATAACAATATTAATTAGCTCATTGTTGATTTCTTGAAATTGTTCAATTAATCACGACCGGATATAGACACCAGGTGTGCATGTCTACATCCAGTTGCTCTGACCAGAACGCTGAGATCACCAATATTTGAAAGGCTTTGGTATTCTTGGGCCTGCTTTATTGCCAATAGACATTTGTCACCATCCCATCACTTTGGATTTGAAATTGTTGGCGACAAAACCAGTCGTTTCTAATTGCGCAATTTGCTCCAAGCATTTCACGTTTGATCGTTCGAGACTGCCGCGTCAATTCTGAACTCTTCACTCTCGCCATCCATTTTTTTTATTTTAAAAAATACTGAAAATGCCCATCTTTTCAAAGAAAGCTAATATTTGCTTTTCACATTGATACACATACCGGAATAAATAATTTTGGTAATAAATATCTTATTTCCTTAGCAAATAAACCACGCATCAGATTTCATTTATTGACAATTTACACGAACGTTCAAGGCAGGCAGCTGTTCATGATTCAAATTACCGGTTAGGTCCGGACTCATTTTTACTTTCCCGTATACGTACTATATACGGAGTAATATACGTAGTATAGAGAAAGTTTTGAAATACTGCGCGAAAAAAATGGCGAATTTTCGACGGAAAAAATGTCGGGCTCTGGTAACGAGTGCATAAAACCAGTTGCTAAATTAAGAGACAAAAATCCTCTAACACGTGTCGCAGAGAATCCGTTTTGTACCCACTATGTTGCTTAATCACCATTTTCTTAAAAACCGCTACAAATTTTTCAATGAAAATTTCTATTTAGGATGTTTTACTCTTCTTTAATAACCTTGAAGTAGTATTTCGGTTCTATTAGGAAACCGAAAAGTTGAGAAAATCTCGAAAAAATGTACTTTGGGCAACAATAGATGGCAGCTGGCAAGCGGATGGGGCAAGACCGTAAAGCCAATCCCCAACAAGGAAATTAGAATATTTTACTGCGAGAAAGTCTGTACCATTTGTAGCTCTAGTTTTATTCAATTCAAAAATGAGTTAACATTACACTCCCTCTAAACCGGCGACCTCAGAGCGGATTTGGCTCATGAAACAAGTAATTTCATAGAATTAAAATAAATATCTCAAATACTTTTTAACAGTAAAAGCAATGTCTAGCTATGTTAATATTAGTATAGTCAAGATGTACTCTGGAAGAACTTCCTTTGTAGGTAAAAATTTAACATGATCTTATTATGTACTGAATAATTCGTAATTACTATACGATTTATGTACACATTAAATAAGCCTTACTAAACCGACCATTAAATAGTACATTCAGCCCAGAACTTTAGTGTATATTTGAAAACTGTAAAAGTAATAAATATTCTTCGCTGCTACAGACATGTCGCGAAATATAACCTCGAGACGATCGGTTAAAAGGGAGTGTACTGGGATTTTCTCCATTAATGTTACGAACGTGAAGGCATCCGCTCATTTCTGCGAACAACACTCACCGGTTTGGCTTAAAATTATTACCTCAAACTTCAAGGCGAACTGACGCTCAGCTCTTTTATAACGAGGTTCCAGCCTTTGACTTCCGCGATAAACAAAACATTTCGGCCTGACAAACGCCAAAGTTTCAACGTATTTCAATCCAAAATAACTTTTTGTCAAACAGTTAATCTCACTCGAAGTTTCTCTACCCCATCATGTGACCTTCCATTCGTTACGGTAAGGAATAAAATCCGTAAATGTAATATTCATTTGTAGTACATTACATGCAAGACACATACCTCTTCACAAAATGACTTCTCTTACATTTACAAACATTACACTTTGGCTTTTGCATTTTATTTGCCTTAACATAAACTAACACAAAAGTATATAACCAAAACAAACGCTCAAAAACATTTTACATGAACATTATAAAACAAATATTAATGACAAAAGTTAAATTTATACGCATTTCAATGCACCCACTATTTTGATGTACTTCACATGAATCAATCACATATTTATCTTCAGTATAAATAACACATTTATTTAAACATAATACACAATTCTTAGCAGTGAAACGCAATAAATTAAATATTATGAACATAAATACTCGTAGTAAATAGTTATGTAAATAAATGGGTATGTTGTGTAACAATATGGTCAGTCACATTCGACACCCGCAGCCAACATATTTCGCACCGATATTTATTTTCATGACGAGAATGACTTTTTGATTTTTTAGGTTTCCAGCGATTACAGGAATCATTCTCAGCTTGTTTGTCTCCCTTCGTTAAATCTACTTCAACAACATCTGAGTTTTCCTCTACATCTTTTGATGAAAGTTGACTTTTAGAGAGGCTCCCGTCTTTCCTTTCTTGACTAATCTTCGTTTTACTAGTCTTATAAAAGTCTTCCGAAGAAGTCACTGACCGAAATTCTGATTGTCTACTGTTCTTGAACTGCAATACCTTCGAGTAAGGTATTTCTAATGTAATTCGTATTTTCTTGGATTTGTCAGGTGAAAATGATTTGACTCCATGTGAACTATTCTTACATATTTCATTTCCTTTTCCAGGAGATCTCTCCGTCGGAACAAGTCTTCTTTCGGATGTATTAACTGAAGGGGCAGAGTAGTTTTTATCCAGATTGTCAACATGCTTGGTCTCTGAAACACTTTTGCACGAAACTGGCTCGAGTATACCGTGTTCCTCATAACCTGAAGAAACAGCAAACTCCTTAAGCAAAAGTTCATCGATTCTTGCCAGTTTCACTTTAACATCCCTCACTTTCACACTTTTGTCTCTGTCGTTTTCCGCGTGCGAACGCTTGTCCGGATGTCGGGGGGTGGAGGCAGCCCTGCGGGGCGAGGGAGGTGGCGTCTCGCGGTCGAAAAAGTCGGCAGGGAGGCGGCTCGCGACGCCCATCTTGCCCGGACTTGCGGTATCCAAGATTACGCAATCGCCTTCGCTGCCGCTCTCGCTGTCGCTGTCGCTGTCCCTCACGTAGATCACCTCGCTGGAGAACCTTCTCGCCCCATCCCTCACTCTGCCGTCATTGGTAGCCCTGAAAAATAAAAACAGGTGAGTACTTCCTACTAGCCTAGTGAAGCGTCTCCGATGCTTTAGTTTTATACGAATTTTCACATAAAATTAATCGAGGTTTCTTAAATAAATTAAGATTTGAAAAAAAAAAGATTCCTCATCAGCAAACCAAAAACACGAATGACACCCAAATGGTGGATAACTGTGTCAAACCACGATAGATGGATTCTCGCCGATTTGTAGGATTCGGTTGCTGTATGAGTACCGAGGTTAAGTACTGAGAATTTATTGGGTCACGGATTTTACTGTACTACTCGGCGCTTCTGCTTCGCCTGGCAACAATGAATGAACAGATGGCAAAATCATCCACAAACTACGATGCCTTTACAGGATCTCGCAGTCGACGCTATACCATTGATGGCAATGGCAAACAGAGTGACACTCAGGATTGGTCCTTGGGGGATACCATTTTCAAGAGGGTGACTACGAGAAAGCCTGTCACCCACACGTACACGGAAGGCTCTGTTCGAAAGGAAGTTTTGGAGGAATAGAGGAAGCTTCTCCCTAAATCCCCAAGAGGGAAGAGTTTGCAGAATGCCGTGCCTCCAAGTGGTGTCCTAGGCCTTTTCTATATCGAATAATATGGTCACAAGATGTCTCAACACGATGTAGAGACAGCTGTTGCGAGCGAAACGAGGTTGACCGATTTCTTCTAAGCCCGCTTTGGATTGGCGTCAACAGATTTTTTATACTTCGAGGTTCAGACCAGACGCTGATTCACCATGCGTTCCAGCGCTTTGCATACACAGCTTGTGAGGGAAATAAGTCGATAACTTGATGGCAGTAATCGATCTTTTCCTTCTTTGGGAACTGGGACGATGGCTTCTCGCCAAAAGGTAGGGATGGTGTGCTCTTCCCAGACACGGTTATAGAGCAGGAGCAGAAATTGCGTGGCTATTTCGGGAAGATGTTGCAGCATTAAGTTGTGGATTTCGTATGGACATTGTGTGCTTCTCTTTGCAAGCATCAGAGCAGAACACATTTCATACATGAAAAAAGGAGTATTGTAATCCTCATGTGCTCTGCTCGAAAAATCCAAAGCGCGGTTTTCCATCCTTTCTTTAAGCAAAAGGAAGTTGGGAACATAGTTTGCCAAACTCGACATATTTTCGTAGTGTGTGACAAGTTCCTCTGCAATGGCGTCTCGAACTGTGATCATTTGCCCATTTTTAAGAGCACCTGGCACTGAGAGTATCCTTCAATTTGAAGCACCTTCCTCCATACCAGACGTGGCGTATGGCAATTCCGAGAGGAGACATGGTGCATTTTTACTTTCTAAAATGGTTCTCGTCTTCGCTCTGCACCTCTTGTAATCAATGAGGTTATCCACGATTGGATAGTGTTTTAGACGCGCCAACGCTTTCTTACGAGCACCAACAGCCCTTGCGCAATCCAAGTTCCACCACAGGACGAAAAAGTGTCGCGATTTGCCGGTCGACTTGGGAATTGCAATGCCCGCAGCTTGTACAGCACTGTTAAAATGTGCTGCCATTTCTTGCGCACTGACAAACTCGCCGTGTGGAATGTCAGCCAGTCAGCACGTCGGACACACCATTGAGGGGGACGCACCAACCTCTCGAGCAAGTCCATCAACGTAGACGATAACGGGGTAGTGGTCGCTTCCGCACAGGTTATCTAGGATGGACCATTGCAGGACGGTTGCAAGAAGGGCTGCACATTCCCCTTGCAGCCCTTGAGTACACGTGCTCGAATTTGTGGCGACGGCAAAATGAGTTGTTTCACCGGAATTCAGAATAATCAAGTTCGCTGTCTATTACCGATTCTAATACACTGCCTCTCGGACATGTGCGGGAAGAGCCCCAGAGGACTGAGGGCATTTACATCCCCGACTACCACGAACGGAGAGGGCAGTTGGTTTATCAAGTCCAGAAGTTCATGAGCAGATAGTCCTGGAGGGATGTAAATGTTGCATACAGTGAGTGTGAGGGATGGGAAGTGCACCTGCACACACACACTGCTTGAAAGTCGGTCTGAAGAGGTACCTCTGTAGTCAGCAGCGAATCACGTACCAGTGAAGAAACTCCATGAACACGGAGACCATCATCCACATCGAACCTGTAAGGGGACAAATCACGAAGAGGCAAGGGAGGGGTAGCGTGAGGTGAGTCTCTCGGAGACAGATTATCAATGGATACGGAACAAGTTTAAGATCGTCCCGCCGCGAGGAGATTCATGTTCCATGACATGAGAGCCATGGTGGAATTATGTATTGTCTTTTTTCCTCCGATGTTGGGAACCGGATGCGCGAGATTCCTCCCTAAGAGTTTCCTCCGAAGCCGAAACCTCCTGGGCATTGCCAGGGGGCTGGATGCTCGCTCAGTGCGAGTTTCGGAAGGAGTAATACAGGCTTTGACGAGCATTTTGTGGCCGTGTCTGAGGAAGATGTGCATTTGACATCTTCCATTTAAAGAGGATTGGAAAAAGGTTTGGTCGGCTGCGACGACTGAGCTTTTCTATCTTCTTATATTTCCCAGGAATGATGACTCTCCCACTTTGCAGGGGAGAGGCATCTACAGGGAGGTCCACTGGAGACACCTGACGTGCGAAGCTCACCACTTGGGGTAGGGCTCGTTCTGTTTGGCAACCCTCGGTATCTTTCACGGCATCGCAGGAGCGAGAGAGAATAAGGTTCCTCGCTTGGAACCGACGTTTGGCCTCAGGAAAGGACACTTTGTCAACTGCTCTGATCTTCTGGATTGCTGGTTCCCTCAGAAAAGTAGGGCATTGCTTATAGTTGGCCGGACCTTCGCAATTAACACAATGCGGTGTAGTGGCGCAAGGTTCAGGTTCGTGCATCGTTCTCCCGCACTTACCGCACACCGGGTTATATGCCATGCACCGGTGCTGTGTATGACCGAACCTCTGGCACTCAAAACACCGCAAAGGGTTGGGAATATATTACCGTACGTGAAAATTATAGAAACCACACGAGATCTTTTGAGGGAGAGTTGGAAAATTCAACGTCAGAATAAGAGTGGAAGTGGGAATATCTCGCCCGTGCTCCCTCCTCTTGATCCTATAGACTTCCGTCACACCCTGGTTCTTAAAATAGGCGACTATATCTTTCTCAGTCTGCAGAAAAATCCTCATGGTTGACCACTCCCTTTCAAAAGTTCAGTGTTGGGTGAGTGGTCACTTTCGCCTGGAGGCCGGCAATCTACTTGGTTTTCATAATCTTGTCTATCTGATCATCCGAACATACTTCAAAGAGTACCATTCTTTTGTCGCACCACAGCTTATACCTTTCCATACGTTCCAATTCCGCGCGCCAAACGGAAAGCACAAGATTTTCCTTCCTCAGCACATGCCATGAGGAGGAATCTAGGCTTCCTTGGCCTATCTTCTTCTTTCGCAAAGAAACTATCAATAGTTCGTTCCGGACATCTCTTCCTTGTGGAAGAGAGCGGGGGAGGTTTAGTGTCCATGAGATGGATATCAGATTCATCCCCGTGGTCCCCAACCACCACGGAACCCAAAGGGGCATTCCATCGGAGAGTCAGGGTTGCTACGGGGATATAGTGTGGGAATAACAGCGCTGCAGCACCGTGGATCCCCCCGCTCACCCGGGAGTTCCGTACAAACCCTAGTCCAAGCCGATTGATCGGGAGTGAATTAGCTCCCGACCGCCCGTCTAGAAGAGTCCAAGGCCAAAGCAAGGGTATTGAAGCCTACAAGGAATGTTCCCCAAAATACGTAAACGTATCCCTAAGAGCAAAGCAGAACGTAGCACATGGTGAGTAGTGGGGAAACAAACAGACCCCTCAACCGCCGGGACACAGATTCCCTTAACCGCCGGGACACAGATTCCCTTCGACACGGGTCGCCATACATAGCAAACACATGGGTGGGCGTTCAGCAAAGAAGGGTCCATTGCAATAGAGGAAAAAAAGGAACAGGATGTTATAAAAGAATGAGAATGAACAATGGGGAGACGATATAACTTGTGAAAGAAAGGAATACTTGAGAGCCCTCTCTGCATCCTCCCGTGAGGACGTGGACCAACCCAGCTTGACGGATGGGTACTGAATTGAATTGAATTTGCCTTATTTTACGTGGCGAGGCTCAGGCCATTAGGCCTGCTCTTCCGCCTGACCACGCAAATTCCGATAAGCTCCTTTCACCAACCATGGGAGAAAGAAGATATTTCTTGGGCAACGAAACAGGCGATGTGAATTTAGCTCAGAGGCGTCATTTAGGCTTGAGGATCTTCAACATTAAGTAAATCTACTAACATGGGGCAGCCGGCTTTACTTCCCCTCCGAAGGAAGGCGTACGAAGGATTTTTTCGCCCTTAAAAATCCACGGCTTCGATCGGGTTCGAACCCGCAAACTTGGGTATAACAGTCCGATACGCTAACCGTTACACCATCGCCGCCGCCGGTATTTGTAGCTAAAGATATTTTCTTCTCGCACTTTATTACCAACGGCACAGTAGAGTTCAATTCCGTCAACTCAAGAGAGACCGGAGAAGCTGCATCGCACATAGTAAAGTTTTTGGAGTTTCGGTTTGGTAGCTTGATGTTGCCTTTGCAAGGCTTCATCCCAGTTCTGGAGAAAGACCGCGATTGATTGATTGAGTTTAAGGGCGCTTCAACGGCTAAGGTCATTTGCGCCCGTGTCAAATTATTTTAAGACCAGTGCATAATATTGCAGTTCCTAGTTAACAGAGAAAATTAAAATCTTTAATAGAAAGTAAAGAAAAACTGAGAAGGGACGTATCTTAGGATAAGGGTTTGGCAGAAAATTGCCAGATAGTTTCCTTTGTTTAAAATCTCGGGCTAAAAGCCAATAATTAGCATTATCATCTTCTCTCAGATAAGGCTGTACAAGCCAGTCTCGCAAAAAGGCAAAAAGCTTGCAGAGAGAAGATTCGTCATTACTAAGAATCTCCACAAGTAGGTCATGCCTTCGACGGCTCTCTCTTATCTTAACACAGTGTAAGAGAACATGCTCCACGATAAGATCTCTTTTGCAGTATTCGCATATAGGGGGTGGGTCCACGTGGAGGAGATAACCGTGGGAGAAATGGCAGTGACCGATCCGGAGGCGTGTTAAAGTGATCTCCTCTCGCCGAGCATCACGAGATGAGGAAGACCAAGGATTTATGGAATCCTTGATTCTCGTGAGCTTATAATCTGAGTTATGCCACTCTGTTTGCCATTCACTGCGGATAGAGCGTTTTATAAACAGCTTAGTGTCTTCCGTGGGGACTGTGAAGATGTCCAATTCTCTTTTCTTCGAGGCACACTTTGCTGCCTGGTCAGCTATTTCATTTCCTCTTATTCCCACGTGTCCAGGGACCCAGCAAAAGACTAAAATATAGTGGCGGACCAAGAGATGGTGGATTTGCTGTTGGATTGTCATTGTCAGTGGGTCACAAGACGAGGAGGAGATGGATTCAAGAGAGCTTTTTGAATCACTGCAGATCACTACTTTCTTTAGTGACATCGATCCAGCATATTTAAGTGCCTCCAAGAGCGCATACTTTTCTGCGGTATAGACGCTGCACGAAGAGTCTAGTCGAAAGCCTTGCGTGGATCTACTGCAGTAGTAGGCACATCCGACTTTGCCGTTTTGGGAGGAGCCATCGGTGTAAATAAAGAAATGGCCAGGATACGTAGATTTTATCGCCTCAAATTCCGATAAGAATGTACTGGGGGAGTTAAGGATTTAGGAAGGTTAGACAGTCTAAGATCTATTATCGGCCGGTGTAGTTTCCAAGGGGAAACAAGGTTTCGGGGGGGGGGTTCACAGGGTTGGGTAGTTTTATATGAAGCTTCTGTAAGAGCATACGGAGACGGACACCCAGGGGATGGGGTAATGACGGTCTAAGCGCATATGAAGTCAGGTGGGTAGGATGGAGGACTGCTTGACGCGAGGGAGTATCAACATTGGATAATTTCGCGCCATAGGAGGCAATCAGAATATCCCGCCTTCGGCTCAGGGATGGTTCTCCAGCCTCGGCCAAGAGGCATTCGATGCGACTCGTGCGGTAGGCGCCTGTACTAATCCTTATGCCAGCATTGTGTATGGTATTTAATGGCCGGAGGGTTGATGGAGACGCTGACCCATACACTATGCATCCGTAATCCAAGATAGGGCGGATGAGAGTTCTGTACAAACGCAGAAGACAAACACGGTCTGCGCCCCAAGAGCTACCAGTAAGAGTGCGAAGGAGATTCATAGGTGATACACATCGGCCCTGTAGTTTACGGATGTGTTTTCGCCAGGTTAGGCTCTTGTCGAATGCGAGTCCAAGGAAGGTTGCGGATTCAACGAATGGAAGCTGCTGTCCTCCAAGAAAAAGGTCGGGGTGATTATGGAGGTGACGGATTCTGCAAAAGTGCATGCAAGTGGTTTTTGTGGTAGAGAACTTGAATCCTGTTTCTTCGCTCCATTCCTGCAGTTTGTTGAGCACAAGTTGTAGTTGCCTCTCAATAACGTGCACGCTCTTGGAGGAGCAAAAAATTGCAAAATCGTCAACGAACAATGATGCTTTCACAGGCTCCCGGATAACTGATGCAATACTATTGATAGCAATGGCAAACAGAGTGACGCTCAAAATTGATCCTTGGGGAACACCGTTTTCTAACTGGTGACTAGAGGATAACACGTCGCCAAGGCGGACGCGGAAAGATCTTGATGAAAGAAAACCTACTAGAAACAAAGGGAGCCGTCCCCTAAGGCCCCAAGTATGCAAGGTGCGAAGAATACCGTACCTCCAGGTGGTGTCATATGCTTTCTCTATATCGAACAAAATTGCCACCAGGTGCTGACGTAGCACGAAAGAAGTGGAAATCTGCGTAGCGAGGGTGACTTAAGTGGTCCATGGTCAACCTGTGCTTCCTGAAGCCACATTGGAGAGGTGTAAATAGGTGCTTTTGTTCCAGGAGCCAGACCAGACGCGTATTTACCATTCGCTCTAAAAGCTTGCACACACAGCTTGTGAGCGAGATTGGGCGGTAACTTGAGGGGGTTGTTCTGTCCTTTCCTTCTTTAGGGATTGGGAGAACGATGGCTTCACGCCAAATCCTTGGTAGAGCATGTTCAGCCCAAATCTTGTTGAAAATGCCGAGGAGAAACGAACGAGCATTTTCAGGTAGGTGTTTCAACATTTGGTTATGTATCTGGTCTGGTCCTGGAGCAGAATCTTTCGCACAAGCGAGGGCACAGGAGTTCGTCCATGGAGAAAGAGGCATTGTAATCTTCCTCCACGCGACTCGAGAAGTCTAATTTACAGTTTTCTTTTCGTGTTTTGAAAGCCAGAAGAATAGTGTACGGAGCTGGAGATTTGTTCGTAATGAGAGGCCATTTCTTCAGCAATTTCTTGTGGAGTGGTTAGGAGATTGTCATTTACCATAAGCCCTGAAATAGACGGCGAAGGGAGTCTTCCACCGATCTATCGGACCTTTCTCCACACAAGTTTAGGGGATGAACGGCAAGAGAGTGACGAGATGTAGGCTCTCCAGGACGCAGCCTTACTTTCCCGTATCATTAATCTAGCTCTGGCTCGGGATCTTTTATAGTTTATTAGGTTTTCCATGGTTGGGAACCTACTAAGTTTTGCCAATGCCCTCTTCCGATCCCGGACCGCGGTGGCACAATCATCGTTCCACCATGGCACAGGGGGGTGTCGTGCATGGCCCGACGACTTCGGGATGGCAAATGAGGCCGCATGAAGGACGGCGTTATTAAAATGGGCAACCATAGCATCGATGTCGTTTGGGCAGTTTTCCGATATTCGTAATTCTTTCTTGAATGTTTCCCACTCAGCTCGGTGGATTAGCCACCGAGGAGGGCGAGCAACGTTCAGATCGGGAATATCGAGGTTGACCCGAATGGGAAAATGGTCACTGCCATGCACGTCGCCAAGGACAGTCCACTCGAAGATTGTAGAAACGGAAGGACTACAGAGAGCTAGGTCCACGGACGAGAATGTGTTAGAAGCTACGGAAAAGTGTGTGCTTTCGCCAGAATTTAGGAGAATTAAGTTTTGGTTATCTATGATATTTTCAAGTAACCTGCCTCTCGTGCACGACCTTGTGCCACCCCAGGCAGGGTTGTGGGCGTTGAAGTCCCCCACAATGAGAAAAGGTGTAGGCACCTGAGAGAGCACATCTTCCAGTTCTTTTTGTGACACGACTTGTCCAGGCGGGATATAAATGTTGCAAATGGTAACAGAAATAGTTCGGAAATTTACACGAACGCAAGATATCTGCAGAGTGGTTCGTATGTCTATTTCTTTCGATACCAAAGAGTTTGTGATAAACGTGGCGACTCCGCCATGGGCGCGGAGGCCATCGTCTACGTCTTGCCTGTAGCAACAAAAGCCGCGTAGAGAGAGGGAGTGCTCAGAAAGGAGATGTGTTTCCTGCAGGCAGATAACCACGGGTCTATGTATAGACATTATTAACTTCAATTCATCCAAACGGGTTCGAAAGCCATTTATGTTCCATGACAGGAGAGCCATAGTTTCTAGTTAAGTTTTTGGTTCAAGGGTAGGTTATGTATCAGGTTTCTTTTTCTTCTTTTTCCTTCTTTGTTGGAAAGTAATGGCTTTGTTCATGCGGAGTTCCTCATTCCCAGCAGTCATCTTGACTACTGCTGGAGAGGGTCGCATGTATTGAGACACCACGGTCCCTTGAGACAGGCGACCTAGATCTAGCAATAGGGCCTGTCGGCCTCAGCTTCTCTTGATGTGTTTGGGTGTTGGTTGAAATATTTATGGTTTAAGTTTCCGATTTTGTTTCAGGCTGGACAAGAGATTTAGGATTTGCATCTCCGCCGATGTCATCAAAGGACACCTGGCAGGCAGCATCGCACAAAGTGGAGGCTTTAGGCGTTTGGGTTTCCGAATTGACTGTTATGTTGACCCACGGTGTCAGCGAAACTTCGGGCCATGTCCACGGGGTTTCGCGTCTGGTAACGGCGTCGTGCCTCCGGGAAGGAAACTTTCTCAGACCCTGATCTTCTGGATCTCTTTTTCCCTTAAGAAAATGGGGCACTGGTTGGAATTAGATGGACGTTTTCCACAACAGTTAACGCACTTTGCCTCGGCGGAGCAGTTTGAGTCATTACAAACCTCCCTTCCACAGTGCACGCAGACTGCGGCGCTCATGCAGCGAGGTTGCGTATGGCCAAACCTCTGGCATTTAAAGCAGCGCAGAGGGTTTGGAACATACTGCCTGACACGGAGATTGTAGAAGCTACACGATATCTTCTCTGGTAGGGATGGACGGTCGAAAGTCAGTATTAGAGTGGAGGTAGGAGTGAGTACCCCATTTACTCTCCGCTGAATCCTATAGATCTCTGACACACCATATGGCTCGAAGAAGGCTTTCAAATTTTCTTCCGATTCGGTAGCGAAGTCTTCGTGGTTTACCACACCCTTGCAGAGGTTTAAGGTCGGGTGGGCGGACACATGCACCTGGAGGCCGGCTATTTCTTTGAGGTCAAGGATCTTGCTGATCTGTTCGTCAGAGCGACATTCGAAAAGAATTGTGCCATTTCTCTGACGGACCACCGACTGAAATATACCAAACCTTTCAATTTCCCTGGCAAGTTTTATAGGGCTGACACTCTTCATAGTTTCATTTTCTCTTTTACTTGACATGACGAGAAAGCGGGGCTTAGTAGGTCTGTCTGACTCATTACAGAAAAAACTCTCAAGATTTACTGTTTCACCAACAAATCTCCTCTTCCTTATGGAAGAGGGCGGGGGTAGGTTTTTTATCCATTAAGAGGATATCAGATTCATCCCCGTGGTCCCCACCCACCACGGAGCCCAACAAGGGGACACTCCATCGGAGTGCCAGGGTTGCCACGGGGATATAGTGGGGGGTTACCACAGCGCTGCACCGCCGTGGATCCCCCCGCTCACCCTGGAGTTCAGTACAAGACCTAGTCCAAGCCGGTTGATCGGGAGTGGGTTAGCTCCCGACCGCCCGTCTAGAAGAGTCCGTAGCCAAAGCAAGTGTATCGAGACCTACAAGGAATGTTCCCCAAAATACGTAAGAGCACGTATCCCTGGGTGCCAAGAAAAAAAGGAGCACGAGGAGAGTAATTGGGAAACAGACAGGCCCCTCAACCGCCAGGACATACATTCCCTCCGACACGGGTCGCCATGCACGGCAAACACATGGGTGGGCGTTCAGCATACAGAGGGGGCCAGTGAAATAGAAGAGGGAGAAGAAAAGAGACAGGATGGTATAGAAGAATGAGAATGTACAATGGGGAGAAGAAAAGCGACTTGTGAAGGAAAGGAATACTTGAGAGCCCTCTCTGTATCCCCCCGTCAGGACGTGGACCAACCCACCTCGACGGGAGAAAGACCGCGAGATCTACAGGGTTTCTCATAAAGTAACGGAGTTTGGCCTCGTGAAAAGACCCTTTCTCATTCATTCTGGCTTCTCCCGCCTTTAAAAAGGTATGGAACTTGGAGTTTGTCGCATTGTCTCCTTCGCTTCTGTTCACATAGTGCAATGTTCTGGCGCAGGGTTCTACTCCGCGCTCTCATCTGTCACAACCATATCCAGCATTCTGCCAAGCAACATTGTTGCATGAGGTCGAACTTTAGGTATGTAAAACAGAGCAATGAGTTCGGGATATGCTGTCAGACGCGAAGATCGTAGTATCCGCAGATGATCCTTTCTGGGAGTGGAGTGGGGATCTCTCTCCCATTTTCCTTCCTCTTGATACTTAACACCTAGCTGACACCTTCACTCCTGAAAAAGGAGAGAAGTTCCTCCTCATTCTCAGGCGCAAAAGTCATGGTTGACCACTCCCTTACAAAGGTTAAAGGTAGGGTGAGAGGTCGATCCACCAGAAGGCCGGCAATCTGATTAGTAGTTTGAATATATTCTATATGATCATCGGTGTGTACTTCAAAGAGGATGGTACTTTTCCGTTGGCGTACGAGCGCTTGGAGTTTTCCAAGATTTCCAAGAGATTGTTTCATTGGTCGCGCAAGAATGACTGCGCTTACATTATTGAGTCTTTCCTTCTTCCATGCATGTAATTAGAAGATACCGCTGTTTCTTCGGTTTCCCCTTTTCTGAGAAAAAAATTAAATCTAGTCTTCTCATAACATCGCCTCTCCCTTCTGAAAGAGGGCAAGTGCTTAGGTTTTTTGCTCCAAAGGATAGAAGCACTTTCGTCTACGTTCTTCCCGCCCACGATGGGGGGAGGCAGTGAAATAGAAGGGGTAGGATAAAAGACAGGATGTTATAAAAGAAATTAATGGACGGGGAAAAGAAAGATGACTGGTGGGAGAAAGGAATACTTTTAAGCCCCCCGTCAGGACGTGGACCGATCCACTTCGGCGGGGTTCACAATCATAGTGGGGGTAAAACAGCACTGCCCCGCCCTGGATCCCCCCGCTCACCCTGGTGTTCAGTGCAAACATATACATATATGTAGTGCAAACACACACACACACACACACACACACACACACACACACATATATATATATATATATATATATATATATATATATATATATATATATAAAACTTAATAACCCGTTACATAATTAACTCACAAATTCAATATTAATAAATACTTTTATAAAAAATTTTAAATTTTTTTAGGGGACGATTTCTACAGGCGACGCTCCGCCTCACAGCCTTTAATGACGAGCCGCACCTGATTGAGAGTGCTTGAACCCGAGTGCCCGACTGCCCATCTAGAAAAGTCCGAGGCCTAAGCAACTATTGAAGTATCGTACAAGGAATGTTTCGCAACATATGTACATAACGTTTCCTTGCGAAGGGGACTGGTTAGGAAACAACCCCTCAAACGACAGGATACACATTTTCTCCGACAAGGGTCGCCATGTACGGCAAACGGGGGCAGTGATATAGAAGGCGTAGAAGAAAAGAGAAGAGAGTTTATAGAAGAATAAACGATGGGGTAAAATAATGATGGCTGGTGTCAGAAAAATACTTGAGTCCTCCCTGCATCCCCCCGTCAGGACGTGGATCGACCCACCTCGACGGGGAGTATTGCGAGCTTCTGCCGAGACTAGCTCGCAGTGGTTACTCTATTGGAGACCGAGGCGTCCCCGGCGGATCAGTGTCGTCTAACGATGGCAAACGGGGGGGGTCTGGCAAACTAAGAGGAAAGCCGATTATAAAGGGAATTCAAAAAGGCTATTGGATGTACTTGTACGCCGTTTCTCTTCAAACTTCGATCACTTCGTGCTGGACCTACACCCCTCCCGAATGGATTTATTCGGGTCATCCTTCGAGAGTTACCTTCTACAAATATTGTAAATATCTTTTCGCCTGATATTACGGCGTTCATCCTTTTGAACGCAGCCGTAGTTGTGTAATTGAATATACGAGTTTACTTGTTTGGCTAAACCATTTGGTATATAATTTTGAAACAATTTTTCTCGGGTTCACAAGATCACATTAAAAGTTATAACTCCTTCGCTAGAAAAAATTAAATACCATCTTGGAGGACTCCTTTGAATTCCGTTCTTCCTGGACAAAATCTTGTTGATTTTCTCCGGATCATCCTCGTCATCAGAAAGTAAACACACAACAGTATCCGTGTCACTGTCGCAGTCTTTCTGGACAGCCGCACACTCCATTTTTCAGCACAAAGCTAGGAAGTCACAGGCACAATGAAACAAATATCTGCAACAAACATTTCCAAACATTTTCAATGAAAGGCAATATTAACTAAAAACCATCACAGAATACTAATAAAGAGGAAACGTATCGGGTAGATCCGTACAAAACAATTTTATTATCAACAGTTCTCTCGCTATCTTGCTTTCGCGATTGATGTCGCGAGAGCAAGTGCGATTAGCTGCTTATGAAATCTATAGAAAAATACCCTGTCGAGGATAAGAAATATTGAGATCACTAATCTCAGCTCTTCTCCGTAGTATCTGTGGTGCGTGTTCTGGGGCTGTTAGCTGTTAGTTTCGGTGTTCCGTTTGTGGTAACCAGAATGCCCTCTTTTACAGAGAAACTAATTTAATACAGAATTTAATTTTTATAATAAAAATAATTCAAAACATTTAACAAAATTACATCACTTTCATGGCGTACTTTCAATTGCATAACTATACAGGGATTTGCAACGTGCCTACCCCAACTTTCGACTTTTAATTCATTTTACTATTGCCATATTTTACTGTTATCCCCACCTTTGGAACTGGAATAAATAATTTATTTAATGTTTAATAGAAAAGCATGAAATGAAAACAGAAAAGCTTGAACGACAAACTTTCAGAGACCAGATGACGCTTCAAGCAATCGTTATGATTAGAGCCTGGATATCTATGATGTCTTTTTTCGTTCTGTTTCTTTGTTATTTCCATGGAAAACAGAAGTTGTCTGATTTTATCTACACAAACTAAAATTTTGCAATTTTTATGTTCGAAATATATAGTCCTTTTAACTTTCTAAACCTTTTTTTAACGTTAGTATTCATATTATAGTCATTTTCCCATGTATTTTTCTTTTGTTATAATTTATGCGTACTTGCTCTCCTCAAAGATTTTTCACACTACCCACTTGCTGTTATTTTTTACAATTATTCCTATGATATGTTTTGCTATAAATATATATTTACTAGCAAAATACACAAACAACGAAATAAAACACCAGATGCGAAAGAAGCGTTAGTTTAGTTGCAAGGTCCACCGCTTCTATAAATACCCTCAGCAGGCAGAATTGTCTTCACGGGACACTCAAAGATAGGGGGTGATAGAAACATTCATCGGGCTTAGTTACTTGACAGTTCGCTGTTTGGGTTTGATCGCTAATACTCCCAGTTTATTACGTCCATATCTTACTCCCAGTTTAATACGTTCAATAAGTGAAAAATGGCGCGGGAGTATGGTGACAACCATTTCGGTACAAATGGAACTACTCTGTAAACAGCGAAATTAAAATACGATGCGAAACAGATCTTTAATGTTTAACACTGCAATACAGCAAAACAAAAACAATTTGACTAGAAATGTTATGTAAAACCGCCAACCATCCAAGAGAATTTCGTCACAAACCTTGACAAGCCAAACTTCAGATTTTAACAAGGATTTATTTACGTCTGCTGATGTAGGCTGTGCTGGAGATTGTTAAAATATCCAGAGGTGTTAATATTTGTCAGTTAATATTTGATATTCAAACTAAACAAGGTAGATAAACAGGTACATATAATTGTCCACGCAGTCTTCTCCAACATTAACCACGTCTCTCAATATTTAACATCCAGCGAAATGTGTACGTGTTCCCCGCTAAAGTTGAAGGTAAAGCTTGCTGGATCTGAAGTTGCAACTACCATGGTACTTGTGGTTCTTTCATTCCCATAAAAAAGACTCTAGCTCCACAAAGACTCGCTTTAACTCTAGTCTTAATCAATCCAGACCTTAATCAATCCTAGAGGCAGAGGCTTCCCAAAAAACGACCAGACCACAAGCGACGAGAGACTTGCTATCACCGATATGACCGACAGACATTGCCCAACTTACTGAAGTGCACTAGAGTAGCCTGTAAACACCAACTCTTTTAGTGTAGTATTAGCAGAGAAATGGCCACACCTACACGATTTTGTTTCGGTGTGCGTCACCTACGCCGGTCATTAATGCCGACCTATACGTTAGCTTGCAGAGTTTCCTCCGCTTATCTCGGTCAGTGGGACAACGACCCATAAAAGACTTGCTCTAGGCTCCAACTGGTCTTCCGACTCATAGTAGTGTAATGTAAATACGTAATAGTGTTCGAGCAAGGGAGAGGAGTAATAAAGGATGCGGGAGGAAAGATCACGCACGATTGATGGCCCAAAGGTCCTGCATCGACATTCGCCTAGTACTGTTCGGACAAACACCGGGAAATTACCGATAAGAGCAGCCGACAGCTAGAATTCTCCATGCAGCATATGAAATTCGATAGCAGTTTAAGGGAGCTTCAACATTTAAAAGCATCGGTTTTTGAAAAATTATCGTAAGAACGTAGTCCATTGTGAATGTCAACCGAAAACATATAAAATACAAACTGAAATGATCTTTAGCCGTGCACTAGTCCAAGATTTTAGTCGTATATTTTCGTGAAATTAAGAGCACATTCTACCAAAGCTTGCCGTACACTGATAATCTAATGTTTCATAAAAGCTTTATATCATCCGTGGGCATTGTAGTTTCCTCGTTGCCAAATGTTCTGCAGTGAGCTATATCATTTGTTATTCTCGCGGACCAGGAAATAAGATACAATACACAATAAAAATTTGATGATTATTAAGGTTTAAGGGCGCTGTAAGTTCTTACTAGTCTAGTGAAGCGTCTCCGATGCTTTAGTTTTATACGAATTTTCACATAAAATTAATCGAGGTTTCTTAATTAAATTAAGATTTGAAAAATAGAGATTCCTCATCAGCAAACCAAGAAAATGAATGACACCCAAATGGTGGATAACTGTGTCAAACCACGATAGATGGATTCTCGCCGATTATTTGTAGGATTCGGTTGCTGTATTTTAAGTACTGAGAATTTATTGGGTCACGGATTTTACAGTACTCGGCGCTTCTGCTTCGCCTGGCAACAGTGGCGCCTAAATGTCGTTTGCTCTAACATCACTCAACGCATGCGGTCGCCACCCACTCTGACTTGCTGCGGGACGCTGCACTCTCTTAGTGTCGAACGCGAAACTAGTTAGGTCCCTTTCAAAATGGAGTTATTGATTGTATACATAAATGAAGTCGAATTTGATTCGCAGAGAAATCACGACACGACCTGAAAGCCATAGCATCTGTCAATTGTTCTCTTCACCGCGGGAAAGGAAGAATTCGTGAGTTACATCAACATAAGCGCCAGGCGCCGCAAGGCACCCTACAGGTAAAAACCGATTCAGTGGCGCGTTCGAGTGGTCTATTGTGAAGGCTGCCATTTAGAACAGTTGCGTTGGCGGTGGCAAGAACGCGCGTCTATACTGTTGGTCACCACTAAGCGCCAAAACAGCGAGATCACGCCGTGTGAATAAGTGCATTTAACTAATGCTTCGCTAGCAAACGCGCCACCTGGAAGCGCTGTGTGGCAACTTTGAAGGGGCCCAGACAGTGAGCGGATTGAGTGTTCAGAGCCACTCGGGTTAACTGTCCGGAGGCCCGCAGTTCGGCTCGTGACATCTTGGCAGTAACCGCTACCCATGCGTAAATGAGAAATTATAATTGTGAGTAGGGATTCGTAGTAACAAACCACCAGACATCGATTTCGGTAACTCGGAAATTTGCTAGCTCTGCTGCTGCGGAGACCTCACGCAGAAGTCTCTGCGCTCACAGCTCAGTGACTCACCAATCCTTTTCCCATGTTCAGCGGCGTTCGGAGGTGGCTGTGTATGACGGATTCTCGGTGACGTCACTGACCCCTGAGACCCCAAAAATGAAAGGTGCGAAAAATGCCATACTTCCAGGTGGGGTATGCTTTGCCTATAACGAAGAAAATGGCTATCACGTGTTGACGTCGCACAAAAGAAGTGGAGATCTGTGTAGCAAGAGTAATGAGGTGGTCCGTAGTTGACTTGTTTCCTAAAACCACACAAATAATGTCAAATTCCTCTGTTCCAGGAGCCACGCCAACCA
>BLKR01016458.1:0-27338 GCA_011170035.1 Teleogryllus occipitalis | reverse complement strand
CTCGGTCGATTTCATGTGGAGTGCATAGAGATGGATTCTGCAGGATATTGTTTGTTAATTTTGTTTGGTAAAGTTTCCAATCTGTTTTGGTTTTAAGTTTTGTAGGTGGAGGAGCGGGAAAAATGTCATTGTGAAGAGCGAAGATACCAGGAAGGTAGTCTGAGGTTACGTCGTGAAGTGGTTTGGGAGTTGTGAGAGAAAGGGAGAGGGGATGAAAACTATATCAAGGATATCACCTTCGATAGTATTAGTGATGGGATTTGTTCTTACGTTGGTTATAGATGTGGGAGGGTAAATATTAAGGTGATTATTCATATATTGTAATAGACGAGCGCCTGCGAGTTTTCCGCTCCAACGACGTCTATTGTAATAGACGAGCGCCTGCAAGTTTTCCGCTCCATCGACGTCTATTGTAATAGACGAGCGCCTGCGAGTTTTCCGCTCCAACGACGTCTATTGTAATAGACGAGCGCCTGCGAGTTTTCCGCTCCATCGACGTCTATTGTAATAGACGAGCACCTGCGAGTTTTCCGCTCCAACGACGTCTATTGTAATAGACGAGCGCCTGCGAGTTTTCCGCTCCATCGACGTCTATTGTAATAGACGAGCACCTGCGAGTTTTCCGCTCCAACGACGTCTATTGTAATAGACGAGCGCCTGTGAGTTTTCCGCTCCAACGACGTCTATTGGAATAGACGAGCGTCTGCGAGTTTTCCGCTCCAACGACGTCTATTGTAATAGACGAGCGCCTGCGAGTTTTCCGCTCCAACGACGTCTATTGGAATGGACGAGCGCCTGCGAGTTTTCCGCTCCAACGACGTCTATTGTAATAGACGAGCGCCTGCGAGTTTTCCGCTCCAACGACGTCTATTGTAATAGACGAGCGCCTGCGAGTTTTCCGCTCCAACGACGTCTATTGGAATAGACGAGCGCCTGCGAGTTTTCCGCTCCAACGACGTCTATTGTAATAGACGAGCGCCTGCGAGTTTTCCGCTCCAACGACGTCTATTGGAATGGACGAGCGCCTGCGAGTTTTCCGCTCCAACGACGTCTATTGGAATAGACGAGCGCCTGTCGTGTTTTCCACTCCAACGACGTCTATTGCAATAGACGGGCGCCTGCGAGTTTTTCGCTCCATCGACGTCTATTGTAATAGACGAGCGCCTGCGAGTTTTCCGCTCCAACGACGTCTATTGTAATAGACGAGCGCCTGCGAGTTTTCCGCTCCATCGACGTCTATTGTAATAGACGAGCGCCTGCGAGTTTTCCGCTCCAACGACGTCTATTGTAATAGACGAGCGCCTGCGAGTTTTCCGCTCCATCGACGTCTATTGTAATAGACGAGCGCCTGCGAGTTTTCCGCTCCAACGACGTCTATTGTAATAGACGAGCGCCTGCGAGTTTTCCGCTCCAACGACGTCTATTGTAATAGACGAGCGCCTGCGAGTTTTCCGCTCCATCGACGTCTACTGTAATAGACGAGCGCCTGCGAGTTTTCCGCTCCAACGACGTCTATTGTAATAGACGAGCGCCTGCGAGTTTTCCGATCCAACGACGTCTATTGTAATAGACGAGCGCCTGCGAGTTTTCCGCTCCAACGACGTCTATTGTAATAGACGAGCGCCTGCGAGTTTTCCGTTCCAACGACGTCTATTGGAATAGACGAGCGCCTGCGAGTTTTCCGCTCCAACGACGTCTATTGTAATAGACGAGCGCCTGCGAGTTTTCCGCTCCAACGACGTCTATTGTAATAGACGAGCGCCTGCGAGTTTTCCGCTCCAACGACGTCTATTGGAATAGACGAGCGCCTGCGAGTTTTCCGCTCCAACGACGTCTATTGGAATAGACGAGCGCCTGCGAGTTTTCCGCTTCAACGACGTCTATTGGAATGGACGAGCGCCTGCGAGTTTTCCGCTCCAACGACGTCTATTGGAATAGACGAGCGCCTGTCGTGTTTTCCGCTCCAACGACGTCTATTGGAATAGACGGGCGCCTGCGAGTTTTTCGCTCCATCGACGTCTATTGTAATAGACGAGCGCCTGCGAGTTTTCCGCTCCAACGACGTCTATTGGAATAGACGAGCGCCTGCCGTGTTTTCCGCTCTAGATCCCCAATCCGGTTGCTTGGCGTTTAGGTCGCCCGCTTTTACAATCGGCGCTCCGAGCATTAGTATCGCATTAGGTCTAGATCAGCGAGTGGTTCCTGAGGCCGCTTATACGCGGACACGAGGGCAATTGGTCCGCGCGTCGTTCTGATTTCCACTGCTGTGACCTCGATACTGGCGAGAGGTAGAATTCCTAGGAGCGTATGTGGGATGGTTCGTCTGATTGAAATTAAGGTGCCACCGCCGCGGTTTGGGCCAGAGTGATCATTCCTGTAAATAACGAAATTGCGGAGGGAGAAGTTGTTGCTCGCCAGAAGGTGGCTTTCTTGGATTAAAATTAGATGGGGGCAATAATCAGAGATGAATTGATGTATTTCGTTCTTCTTTTTGTTTAGACTCCCGTGTGCATTCCAATAGACAATTTTCAGAAGGTTGTTCATGGGAAGGTCTGTTCAGTTAGGAGCAAGAAGAGTAAATTTGGTAAATATGTTTCCTGAAGTTTTTAAAATTTGGATGGCGTTTTTTACAAGAAGAATTAGTTTTTTTTATTTCAGTGCCTTGTAAAAGTTTTAGCAATTCAAGTAGCTCGCCGAAACCGGAGTAGGGGGAATTAGAAGAGAACGTATTAATTGATGGTGTTTCTACTTGTCGGCCTGCCTTAGCATCCCGGAGCCGAGAGCAGTGGGGGCGACGTCTTCCGATCCGGGCACAGTAGGAAAGGCCTCTCTTTGTTGAACGCCCTGGGAGAGCGTCTGCGCTGGGGTGGGGATTATATTTCTATTTGGTGGTGTGTACGCAGTTCTGCGGCGAGCGGTATCCGCATCAGCACGTTTCTGGCGTGCTCCTTGGAGCTGACGTGTGCGCGCATGTCTGTACGCATGGAGGACAGGGCATTCACGGCGCATGGCGACGTGAGCCTCACCGCACTTGGCGCATCTTGGTTGGTCATTTCTGGGGCAATCGTCGAAGCTGTGGCCCTCGCCACAGTATAGACAGACTGGGTTTCGCCGTCATCCGTTGTGGGGGTGTCCCCGCATTTGATATCTTTTGCAGTGCGGGGTGCATTGAGCTCCTCTGTGATCCTTCCATCTAATTATGGTGTTAAGTAGCGCTGGGATATTTTTGATCTTAGTTATTTGGGAGAAATTAAACTCGACGAGATAGAGGCCAAGTGAGTCAAAATATTTACCTCCGCTTTCAGTTAAGCGTGCTTGCTTCGTTTCCGATATGTAGTGGGTTGTTACCCCGTTTGTTTCGATTTCTTGTTTGAGGTTGTTCAGATCAGCTCCACCGTGTAGGCCTCTAATAACTAGTGGGTGTCGACGTTCCTCTGTCGCCCGGCGGAAAAAAAGTATTGGGCGTGCCTGTTTAATTGCATTTTTTCGAGTTCCTTAATTATAGTGATATGGTCTTTAATGTACTCTGGTTTTAATGTAAAGAAACCAGGGGTTACTGTGCCCCGTAGGATTTCCGTTAACTTAGGTTTAAGTAAGTTTAGAATAGCTTGCTTATCGACTGGCATTTGGATGCGGTTTTCTCCTACGACTTCTCTGGGACGGATCGCAGGAGCGCGAATTTGTTGCTGCGTCTGCGCAGCTGCTGGAGCGCCGGTAGGCAGCGGGGCGCCTTGAGCGGGCATAGTTTGGGGCGCGGTAACTGGGGCGCCGGGTGGCATTTGGGCGATTGGAGGAGACACGTTTTGGAGCACACGCGAGGTGGCGTCTCTTGGAGTTACTTTACTTGAGAGCGGTTACTTAAGGGTAACGCATTTTTGTGGGGCCAGGCGTGTGTTTGTGGTGCTTGCTTGGGAGCGCTGAAACTTTACCAACAATTTCCCATCCTTGGGCACGTTCCTCCTCCGTCAGAATGATTGCAGGAGGCTGCTCTGCCTTTCGATCGTTTGAATTTGATGCATCCATTTCGGTTGAATTGTTTTGGTCGCCCGATTTTTCTGGAGTGGTTTCGGCGGAGCTCAGTTTGATAGAAAGGTCATTTATGGCTGAAAGGGGCGCGTCCGTCTGGCTTGTGGGGGAAGTGGGAGTTGTTGGGCGGGAAAGAGTGACACCAGTTTGCGCCTCAGTTCCATTTAAGCTTGGAACAGACTCACCACTTCGGTTGTTACAGCTCGTAGTAAGTTGAGTTGCACCATGTTGGCTGCGTGCTGCTACAGCAGCTTCCCTGTGGATTTGTTCAATATCGGCTGCCGGATCGTGTTGGCGTATTATGTTACACGTATGGCCTAAGTTATCATCAAGGTATTGGCAGGCACGACAGCGATTTCGTGGTGGAGGTTCTCTAGTTTTTGAATTTTGACGTGTTGAAGTTGCCTGCGTTCTAGGACGAGTACGTATGGGGCTTCCGTCAGGGTTTACTTCCCCTTCTTGCATTTAACTAAACATGTTATAGCACATTTGAGAAATGATGCTTAAGCAGAGAAATAATGAGTGAGTGAAGATGAAAACGAAAGCTAGGGTAAGCACGATGATAGCCTGTAACTTATTTACTAACAGTTGACTTAAGTGTAATATACTTCTGTAATTAACACTAAGTTTTCACTTTGAGGTCTCAGCTGAGTCCAGATTACAAACAAATTAACAGATACTCTTTACACATAACCTAATTGAACTAGTTTATTTAAAATGCAATAAATTATGCAACCAGCACTTTAAATTTTGGACTTTTATCCTCAAACAGTATACTAATTGCCGAACAATTTAATCAATACACTGTGAGCTTCTAAGTATATGATCTAATTAAAATTGTATATCAAAGTGCGCTTTGAATACTTAAAACACAGTATGTTAATTGCAGTACAGTTTAATCACTACGCGCTTTAAATACTTTAAACTCAGTATGCTAATTTCAAAACAATTTAATCAATATACTATAAGTTCCTTAACTTAGAATTTGTTTGTCAAGGTGCGCTTTAGGCACTTAACATTTTGTATCTGCTAACAGTTTTGCAGTTTATCTAATACACTTTGAGTACCTAAATAAATTTGCGTATTGATTTTAAGACTAAAGTAATACTCGCAGATGACTTACACTACAGGAAAAATCTAACTTAACACATAATCTAATTACTGTTTGTCAAAGTACGCTTTAAACACTTAGTACTTTGTTTCTGGTAATCGTAATGCAGTTTGACTAATGCACTTTCAATACCTATGTAAATTGAGTGTGATTTAAGTCTAAAGTCAGCTACAACACTCGCAGATCACTTACACTATTGGAAAATCGTGCGAAGAGATTGAGGAATTCGCGCGAAGAAAAATTTCTAATTCACAATGCAGAAGGAGCCGTGCTCAACCTCTGCACCCAAAAAATATAGGAAAATCGTTCAGCAAGCGCGGAATATCGGGCGGCCCGGATAAGCTAACTGGCGACATGATCAAAAATCTACCACAAAAGGCCGCTCAACTCTTAGCACAAATTTACATAGCGTGCGTTTCTGTGCAATACTTTTCATCAATCTGGAAAGCGGCTACCGTCACATTGCTTTCGAAACCGAATAAGAACTCGCGCCTCCCGGAAAACTACTATCCCATTTCTCTCCTGTCGATTCTCGGTAAAATCCTCGAGAAAATTATTCTCACGAGAATTCAAAGGGACCTCGAGAAAAAAGGCATAATCAGGGAGGAGCAATTCGGATTTCGTAAGCAGCGTTCTTCTGCGATGCAAGCGCTTCGCTTCGCCTTCTTCACTTCTTCGGCTTTAAGCAGCCACTGCTCTTTCCCTCCTCTCTTCTTCGACTTCTCCTCTGCCTTCGACACCGTTCATCACCCACTTCTTCTTCACAAATTTCGCCCCTATATCCCTCTCCACATTCTAAACCTAATCACCAGCTATCTCTCCCACCACTCCTTCGCCGTAAAATATCAACTTTTCACTTCCTCATCTCGCCCTATTCATGCCGGCGTCCCTCAGGGCGCCGTCCTATCACCTTTCCTATTTTCTCTCTTCATAAACGATGGCAATAACTGGAGTGCATAATTTCGTTTACGCCGACGACATTGCTTACGCTGTGAAGGATAGCCGGATCAACTTCGCCGCTAGACGGCTTCACCGCGCCGCGATTACACTATCGAATTGGAGTGCGGAAAACGGCCTCGCGCTGAACGCACAGAAATCCCAAGCTATCATTTTCACTCACAAATACAGCCACAACACGCACACCGTCACACCCATCCGCCTAGATGCACACACTCTTCCGTGGCGAAACACTCAAATATCTAGGCGTGGCGTTTGATCGTAGGCTCACCTGGAAATCTCACATTAAAGAGGCGCGAAAGACAATGACGTGGCGCATCAGCTCTCTTCTGCCACCCTTCAGAAGCCGCTCCCTTAAGGAGAAAACAAAAATTCGTATCTACCTCGCATGCGTAAGGAGTGCGGGGCTCTACGCGTGTGAGGTGTGGGCCACAGCGCCCGAGACGACCCGCGACCTACTCGTCAGGGCAGAAAACTACTTTATCAGAACCGCCCTAAAATCATTTCCAGGTGACGCCGACGCAAATGTACTCCGCTCCTACAACACAGAAACCATCTCTTCCGCTATTCACACACTCGCCACGGCCCGCCAGGCGCGCTCCACTGCAAATCAAACCAGGCGGCCAAACAACTTCGCCCTGCCTCGCACCGCAATGGTCAGCCCCTCCGCCGCTGCGCCAGGATTGGCCGGCGCTCCTCCCTCCCAAGCAGCATTTCCAACTCTGCCAGGATTGGTCCCCGTCGCCCCCACCACCGCTGGCACGCTATTGGCCCCCTGTGCCAGCGTCACTGCCAGTCAGCCAATGAGCGTAAATGGATTCCCATTGGCTCCTCTTGCCAACATCATCGCCAGGCAGCCAATCACCAGCAGAGGCCCCTCATTGGCTTCCTTCGCCGCCACCACGGCCAACCGACCAATCACGCCGCCCTCTGCGCCCCCGGCAAGTTTGAACACAGCCCCTGCTCTCGGCGGCCTCTCCGACCTTTCAGAACTCTTCCAGCTCCTCCGCGGAGCAGAAATTCGCCATAACAATTTAATTAAAGAAATTCTCAACATCCTCCGCGGCCAAGGCAATATATTTGAAAAACTCAGTCATTATCCCCTTCATTAAAAATGCATTTCCCTGAACCCCTCACTAAATTCACTATTCAAAATAATCTCCTGGAATGGGAATGGCGGTCTTACTAAGAAAAAAGCTGAAATTGAGAAATTTATATCCGACTACTCCCCCCACGTCTTCCTCATCCAGGAGACACATCTCCTCTCGGCAGAACCTTTTTCATTACGAAATTACCATATATGCAAAACTAGTCGTCCCGGGCCGCATCGCGGCGGTGGCACCCTAATCGCCATTAGGCGCAACATCCCACATACGCCTCTGGTAATACCGCCTCTCGCCGCAATAGAAGCCACAGCTATTGAAGTAGGAACGCCGTAAGGAGCGATTACGCTCATCTCCACCTATAAGAGGCCTCAAATTCAATTAGAGGAAGGTGATCTCGATACGTTGCTGACGCTCGGGTCGTCAATAATATTAGCAGGCGATCTAAATGCAAAGCACACGGACTGGGGCTGCCGTGTGCGGAACGCTGCGGGAAATCGCCTGCTCTCCTACCTGATTCTCAGAAATCAGCTCGTCATCTCTGCTCCACCATCCGTCACCCACCTCCGTACAATACTCTTCACCAACCAAATCGAAGGTAATATTCTCGATATCGCCCTTCACTCCCCCCATCTCACAATTACAACCCCCAAGCACCTCCATGACCTACCATCTGACTACCTTCCGATTCTCTTTGCCCTGCAAAGAGATCTCTTCCCCGTCCCCGCCCCCAAACCCATCACCGATTGGGCGTCGTTCAAAACGAAAGTTGCGAACAAACTCATCGGCAACCCCATCGTTGATCCCCCCTACAACACAGATCGTGCGATCACTCACCTCACATTTCAAATCAAAAATGCTTATCATGAAAACTCCCAATGACCCGCACCTTCTCACAACACAAACCAAACGCCCGTCGAGCTAATTCGCCTCATTCAGGAGCGTCGAAAGACGCAAAGAGCATACCACCGCTCTCACGACCCTGCAGCGAAAGCGACGTACCAAACTATTCGGCGGAAAACCTCCAGGCTTCTGCGGGAGCACAGAAATGCGATGTGGGAAACTTATGTAAAAAAAATTCTGAAATCAACAACGCACAAGATCACTATGGAGGCAGAGAAGAATGGCCTGCCGGAGAGATGTGTAGGCCTCGTCCTCGAGAAGGGTTTCCACTTTGTTGTGGTATTCTTCCTGACGCTTGATGACAGTCGCGTTGCCTTTGTCAGCTGGAAGAATCACTATATCATTGCGTTGGCGTAAGGCGCGCACGGCATGCAGCTCTTCTCGGGATAGGTTGCTTCGAGGGGGCGTAACCCGCGTTAAGATACGGGCAGCTTCTCTCCTGATTAGGTCAGCATCCTCGTTAGGTAGAGCGGTGATGGTGCACTTCATTCCAGCGGTGATGTCAGATGTGGGGATCCGTGTAGGTACGGTGGCATAGTTCAGGCTTTTGGCGAGTACGGACAAGGCGCTTTCTTCAAGTTCTTCATCGGTGAGATTTACTACTGTTATGTTCATAAAAACCACTCACTTCTAAACAACAAATTTATTTACACAGAAACGGAAATATTTACAATAGGTCAGAGAATCATTTTGCCTAATGCACACTCTACCAAAACCACTGTTTCTCCAATCTACATCTCCCGCTCAGACCGCCTTCTCGGCTGGCTTTCCTCCGCCAAGGTCCTGCTCCCGTGTGCGCTCCACTGCCACGGTCCTGCTCCCGTGTGCACTCCACTGCCACGGTTCTGCTCCCGTGTGCACTCCACTGCCACGGTTCTGCTCCCGTGTGCACTCCACTGCCACGGTCCTGCTCCCGTGTGCACTCCACTGCCACGGTCCTGCTCCCGTGTGCACTCCACTGCCACGGTCCTGCTCCCGTGTGCACTCCATTGCCACGGTCCTGCTCTCGTGTGCACTCCACTGCCACGGCCATGCTCCCGTGTGCACTCCTCCGCCACGGTCCTGTTCCCGTGTGCGCTCCGGATACAGACTGGCTTCTCGCTGCGAGGAGGCCCGCTAAATAGCCCCTTGGGGCCCGCGGCTCGCTGGTTGGGCCTGCCGCCGAGGATGGCGGCGAGTCTCCGTCCGCCCATTTTGGCGTGACGGCCCGCGCGCTTCCTGCCATTACGTGGCTCGGTGGCGGGACTTGCAAAATGCGCGCGGGCGGTCACAACAACTACCACGTTTGTTTGGCGCTGTATCGCCTGAGGAAGCCTACGATATCGTATGTAATATACCGCATATCGATACCGTAATATGTTACTACAGGTTTCCAGATATATGTTTTTGATATTGTTTAAACTGAAGTATTTTACTTCACTTTAGCTAATTTTTCAAGTTTTCAGAATGAATGCTGCAAATTACAACACATTACCAGTTAAAATTCCTGCAATATGCAAATAAAATATACAATCGGGTGCTAATTTTTATACCAATAAGGTTAATGTTTTATATTCGGTATAAAGATTATTTATTGTGTACTTTTTATTTAAATTTTAAAATTTCGTGTAAATTGATGTTATTAGCTGATTACATTCACAACCACATTTCAAAAAGATGTGCAACTCTTGCTGGTTGTCCTTCGGTATCTTTTGCGTGAAGTGTTTCTTTCAACCGAAGTCAAAAGTTATTTTAAGTTTGCTCGCATTGGGTAATGCGAAAAAATTGCTAATGCAAAGCATGTCTAAACATTGTGCACAGCAAACTGCACAGTATGTCTTTAATAATGTCAACAGTATTACACATGCAATATTCAAACTTATACAGACATAATAGTTATTAAACAAACAAGGTTTATTTAGACTATTTTATGATGTTATAAGTAATGCGCAACTTTCTAAACTTTATTTACAACAGCTCTGGGATATTTTTTTTTATTTCGTTAAATTAATCAACCGCTAAGCATTGAATGTGTTTATTTCAAGAAAACTGACTTTCAATTTTTTTATTGATTTGTCATAAGTAGGGAACGGATTTTCATGTAAATACATGTTTTGATAGGAACAAGGTACCTGCTTTCAATTTTTTTTCTAGAGTTTTCTAGACATTCTGAATGAATTGAAACCATTTTTATTTTACATATTTGTACATATTTTAGTATAAGTACATATTTTCACATATTTTACCTTTTGCCACTATTTTTAACATATTTCGTTACATTCGAATATTACTTGTAAAAAATCCAATAAGAATTTCCCAATAATATTCCGGGAATCTGTTTTTCTGATCAACTTAACAATGTAACACTGCACGTCTATGTCCTCCTGACCTTCGTTCCTACTGACCCTCTGCCCTTGCTTCTCAGAAACCGTGTAGAATAGCGGATGGTCAAGAAGCAGAAGTGTAAGCAATCACATGCTTTCTCCAGTTACATTCAACCCACACGCAATACAATATTTATCGGACAAACATTGTTTAGAATGTCAGTCTTATCGCGCTTCCTGCGCCCCACCTAAATACCTCTCTGCCTGAGAAATGCGAAAATCGAAACCTATCAGTATTTGCTCTCCACTACAACTGGTCACGTATGCACCGGCTCTTCGTAAAACTACAGACTGTACTTTCAAATATTTTACGTTTCATATCATATAACAATCTTATTGAGTGGTGTGGACTGGGACGAGACAATGCCAAAAATCGAAGCGACATCCAAAGAGTACATGCACGATACTAGATACATCCGCGAGCTAGATACATCCGCGAGTTTACTAATGAAACCTTCAGAAGTGACTCGAGTATATTGTACTGCGCATGCTGTGAGAAAATGGTTTCAACCTCTCAACAGCTTCAAGTCGCTCAGCACATCGCTACAGCAAAACACAGAGAAAACAAAGAAATAAAATTGAAGCTTCAGCAAACATTCCTGACATCTTCATCTGATGTTCAATAAAGTAAGTCAGTCTTCTTTACCGATTTGTGTCGTGCATTCGTTAGAAGGAAGATATATTGCAAATATTATTGTAGGAAAGATGTGCCCTGAATCTGCTTCAACAACATCGCTATTAAATTGTGAAGTTTTAGAAAAATGCAACCACGCTACAATTGCCAGTTTTCAATGACTCGATGAATCTGCTGTGGCCAAGTGGTATCATGCATGAAAACGTGTTGTTGTTTTTAGCCGATGCTGCTCCTTACATGGTGAAAGCGGGGAGTGCATTTATAGTGTTGTACCCAAAGATGATTCATCTTACATGCGTAGTACATGCTCTTCATCGACTGGCAGAAACTGTTCGACACCTCTTTGAAAACTTCAATTTCCTGATGTCGATTCTTTGATATGGACGGTTAAAAAAGTATTTTTGAAAGCACCATTCAGAGTTAAAATGTTTAAAGACAGTTATCCTGAACTGAATTTGCCTCCACAGCCGGTAATTACAAGATGGGGCACGTGGTTAGAAGCAGCTAGATATTATTGTGAAAACTTTCAGCAAATGAAAGATATTCTTTTGAAGCTGGACTCCGAGTCATCTGCGGCACTACAAAAAGCAAAATCTTTGATTTATGACTATAGTCTGAGATACTTTGGCTTTCATTTCTGCAAATGCAATTTTTTTGCTAAATGCTATCGCAAAGCTTGAGTCTCAGAACATGCCATTAGCTGCATGTATTGAAGTAATTAACTGTGCATTAACAAAATTAAAAGACATAACAGGTGAAAGCACAGAAAAAAATGAAAAAAAAATACAAGATTCATTGGAGAAAAATCCAGGCTGGAAAGACACGAAAATCATTGTCAACATTCTCAGCCGAGGAAAAGACCCCTCAACACTGGAACTAGAACTGAACCCAACAGACATATCAGCGTTCAAATATGCTTCAATTTCTTCTGTAGATGTGAAACGTTCTTCAGCCGCTACAAATCTATTTTGAGATCTGATCGACGACATTTTCTCTTTGAAAACTTGAAAATGCATGTTGTATCTAACAATTTTAAACTCTAACTTCAATTGTTATTTTACATTTTTTAAATTTTTTCCTACATATTTTTGAAAAAATAAATACATATATATGTACATATTTTTATTTTTTTTTATTACAATAAAATCCTTTCCCTAGTCATAAGCATCAATCATTGAAAATATTTTATAGTTGAAATTTATTATCAATATTTGGGGAACTGTTTAAAATTGATTGTATTAATGTAAGTCAGTTAAGTTAATTGTGAGTAGTAGTTATCAGTTAATTAAGATAATAAATGTTTGAATTTTGTTTATTTTTTCCTGTATTCTAGGATAAAAAGAACAGAAGAACTGATGTTTGTGTATCTCATAATATCACAGTGTATCTCATTATTCAGTGTTTAGTGCACTGTTGTTGACATGTTAATAATCTTTTTGATAGAAGGATGAACTATTATTTCTCATCAGAAGTACACAAAGCATAAATGAAGCCACTCTCCTGTTGATGTTGTTCTAAACTGAGATGTTTTCATATTTTGAAAGAAGCATCAGCAATTATTTGTTGCCAGATGTACATAAATGCCAGTATAAGAAATATTCCCTCGTGAGACATGTGAAGACACAGCAATTCAAGCAAAATATGGGAGTACATATTCATAAGTATTTAGCATGAGGTAAATTTTCTATTTATTTTTAAAATATTGGAAAAAGAAAATGTACAACTTGATGGTGAACGCAATATCTGATTTGCTCATGATTTTTGTACACTTGACAAAATGTAGACGGTCTGATTAAAAATGTTTTTTCAAACAAGCAACTTTCACTTCGACAAAAGAGTATGTGGATCCTGTAAATTTAAAGATCATGCACAGTTGGCTGGTGAAATTAAACCTTTTTTTTCAATAGACGTTGTTCTTCATATTGTTCAATGCATGCACTCTAATGTTGAAATTTTGAATTTTATTTTAACATCTGGGATACCATTCTTAAACTATAGTGAAAGGTAGGATTTCTTGTTCTTTAACTAAAAAATCGTGATGTGCCATGGTTGTGCAACAGTATGTGGCTGGAAGTGAAGGAACTAAAAAATAATTTTGTTGAATGTAAAATACAAACTGGTTGTGAAAAGAGCAACCTGTATTAATACCACAAATTCCCATTATAGGCCTACCTACTGATTTCAATTTCAATTTAACAAACAACAGTTTGCATTAAAAGTTTAATTTGAAATTACAATAAATAAATAAATAAATAATTTAGTGGGATAGGCAGTGCTTCACACATAAGCGACTAGGCCAGCTTATGAGTCTCCAGTAATAATTATTTATTTAATGTTCTGTTTAGTAAAGCTGTTTATATAGTTTTTAAAAACATACCAAGCATTGTGAATTAATAAATGATAAAAAAAGTATTTTCTTTATTACATTTCTTTAAATTTATGTTAATATTAGTGTTTGTTATTTATTTTTTATTATAACAACAAATATTACACAGAAATAACACATTTTCATTAAACAAAGTACATAATAATTGACATATATTGGTGCTAATTATCAATTTATGTACTAATGTAAAACACTAAAAGTCCATAAATGTATAGTTAATGTTAACAGTAATTTAAAATCAATATGAAGTTCAGTTCTCAAATAAATAGAGCTGAGAATTAAAATTTTCCTATTAATGCATGCACCAAAATGAGTCATTATTGTGCCCATTGCCATTATGTAAATGAGAGCAAGAAAGTTTAAATGAAAGGGTTGAAACCATAGTCTTATGTCAGATTTTGACCAAAGGTCAAATTCTGTGTGACCTGTAGGTTTAAAATTAGTGTTCCTGTAAATAGTGTTAAATTTTGTCAGACTTATTACGGTAATTTCAGTTATAGATTCCTAAAACATTTATGTTCGAGTTCCATTTTGCCTTACAACTGATTTTTAGCATGAAATGGTGTAGGGCTGTGTTCTTCCGAGCCCTGAGATGCTCAAGTTTGGCCAAATACATCCACTCACAAGTACAATTAGAAGAATGAAGAAGAAGAAGAACAACAACAACAACAACAACAACAACTTAGGTAGTGGCAGTGGGTGAGTTGTGGTTACCAAATCGAATGTGGAAACATACATGTTCAAATTGCAATGGAAGTTCGGGGTAAAAAGTTTTTGCTGTTTGAAAACACTCACCAACCTAACCTAGGTTTAATTTGGGTTGGATAAATGAAGTTATCCCTAATGAAGTAATCCATCATAGGCCAATATATATAATAGCTTGAATCCAAAGATGGAAACTTTTCTCATGGGTTCAGCTAATGACAATTTCAGAGAGAATTGTGGAAATTTTCTACTACAACTTTTTCCAAGGTACGGTGTTTTCCACAGGTTGCAACGGTTACGTCGTGCATATCGTGTACACGCCCTTTCCATTCCATCGTGAACACATCAAGTACGTTTCAGTTCGCACTCGAACGTACATTCATTTGGGCCAAAGTACACATTTGGTACACAAAAATGGATATCGTGGCAAGCTCTTTTGCATGTTCCGTACGTAATAAATATTACTCCGTGCGCACTCTGTGTACGTTTGCGCGTACATCTCGTGTACATTCCGATTTTCGCTAGGGCTAGGGAGAGTAAAATAGAAAAAAGAATTCCTCTGAAGTTAAAAAATAAAAACTCTCTTAAATTTGGGGACAGTAGTTTCTAGTTTCCACAAACGAAGGAATATGGACTATTAATACTGTGCAACTACATTCAAATTGAAACTACAAAAATATCTGACCAAGAAAGTATTTCATTCTGTGGAAGATCATTAGATAATTTATGCCTTCCCTCGTGAATTTTAAACTACTAAACCTCAGATGTAAAAACGAAATAAATAAAATATGAGGTAACAAAAGACACTCACTGAGACTTATTTAGCATCTGGTGAGTGGAATGTCTTGTATGATACTACTTAAAATTATATCCCTACAGTCAAAGGACCAAGAAGAAAATGAAATAAATTATTATTATTAAGTAATTCCATGAAAAAAGTTCATAAATTCCGTGAATATTTAATATTCATCAGGCTATGGTTGGTCAGATTAAGTTGTCCCAATCTGAGACAACTGGGTACCTTAACATTGGGTTTTGTTTTTGATTATTACTCAATTTCACTTTAGTCCTGGTCATTGTCGAGGAATGGATTCCATGATAGGACAATGGTGCTATTTTTTTCTTTCAAGAAGACCTATTTCGAAGGTTTGCCACTGAAGTATTCTCAATACATAATATTTAAATTTTCCATTTTTTGGGCGATAGTTATTTTGTTTTTAGTCGTCAATAGAAGTTTCATGATGCTACCATTCAAACCGAAACTGGCGCGCCTGCTTCGGTATCACGTGACTAAAGTCAAGGAACTAGATGTCAACGTGTAAATGGGCACTCTCAACTTTCAACAAGAAAAGTCACGATTGTGAAAGTCGTGCCATTCAAGTGTCGTGGAATATGCCACGACTTATGCCACTGTGAAAACGGGCCTTAATAGTTTCATAAGTTGGCTATTTCGACAGGAAATTATTTATGCTGATGTATTACGAATCTAGTGTGGCCTAATACACGGCCTGGAGTATATATCTTGTACCGTACTTGAACACCAGGGCCCACAGGATACCTTAATCTCGTTGGGTACGTTGTACTCTCGTGACTTCATCACACCACGACGATTCGGTGCACTGGCTCTCTTTTATAGGGGGCGTTGTCCATACCACAATGTGGTAACCACATACGAGCCCACACTCTCTGAGCAGGCCATGGAAGCTTTTGTCAACTGTAAAAAGTAAAGGTTGTTTTCACCTTGCCTTGGCTGTGGTAATAATGGAAGAAATTGATATTATTACGGAAAGCGTAATTAAAATCGAGGCCGTAAGCAATTTCTATATAATAGATATTATCCTAAAATGTGATTTGTCAATTTTTCAGGACAGAGTAACGAGAGTTTCGATTATTAATTATTAATGATTCTCAAAGTGAATTTTTATGAATGATTGAAGTATTATGTAAATTCGTAACTCAAATTACTTGTGAATGTTTGTGTAATTTTCAGGTTAAAGAAGAACCGGTCGATACGAAAGAATATTGTTGGAATACCTTTGTGAGTAGTTTTATAAAAGTGTTAAGTGACATATCTTGATCTCAGTGTTTTGTATTTTTAATAAAATAGTTGAGGAGTAGGCATATTTGTGACTAGAAAGTAAAGTAACTATCATTATGTAAATGCATATTTTTGCAGTGCAAGTATACTTTTGCTTGTAGCTTGTATGTTAGCTTTCAGGCATGAAGTGTATGTGTTGAATTCTTGAGTGAGGGCTCTGCAGAAATATCTCATTTGTTGTTACTAACCCAGTAGCAAAAGTGAATTGTGAGTGTGGATAAGTGAATTTGGCATTGATGCTTTGAAAGTCTTTTGTTGAGGGGCTAATTGTGATGCATGTACACTTGTGGGCTTGTCAAGATATCAATTGCAATCTTTTGGATTCCCTCAAAATACCCATGTATGATGCACCAAGCATTTGGCTGTGGAAGATAAGAAAGAAGGGATAGTTTGTGAGCATTTTTGGGATTTTGAAGTTTTTCATTTGAATGCACCATGGGCTGTCACCAAAGAGATTTCTTCATTTCAATCGAAATTCCGTGATCTTAAATTGCAAGTGTTATGTCTTGCTTTTGTAAATTTCACTCCATTCATCTGCTTATTTAAGATTCACTTGTAGGCAAACTATGTTCTTTTTAGTGAAATTGTATGTAATTTTTCAATTATTATTTTCAAAATCGTTGACTTCAGTGGAAAGTCTGTTCCACTTTCTCTAAAAAAATTTCCAAGTATCCTTCTTACAACTCTCTATAGAAGTATAAACATGTGTATTTACTTTTTTATTATTAAAACAAATTAGGTATTCTTACGAATTAATATAAAGGAATAAAATTTCAATTTACTAAATTTTTTTTTGTAACATAACTAAGTAAGTTGTATTTTTTAGTGATATTGCTTATAAATATTAACTAATTCATCTTTTTGTATAAGTTCTAAAAATAGTTGAAAGATGTGAAACATCCAATATATAATTAAGTAATTATTTGTCATTAGTTTGGTTTGAGACCATGAGTTCAAATTAAAAAATTGCCAAGCAATGTTTTTTAATAATAATTACACACACCTCTAATTCTTAAGTTACAGTATTACACTATGATCTATAGAATATTTCAGTGAATTGTTCATTCAAAAAGTTTTTTGTCAGTTTATCATTTATTTGTGTATGATAAATTCTACATATAGATATTTATTTAAATAGAAGTAATTCAATTACTGTATAAAGAAGGAATATTTCTTTGATTCTTACAAACTGTTGTTACTTGAAACAAAAATAGGAAATTTTTATATTTTGGATATGAATCATTATTATTATAGATGAGTTAATGCCATAAATGCAGACCTTATTTACTATTCAGAGGTAGAAAATATTTGTCGTAACACAAGAATGTGGGACTCGTTTTTCTCTGTGTTTGAAACTCAAAATTATTTGTTCAACTTTAGAATTCATTTCACTGTTTACATTATTATAATATTTTCATTTATAATGTGCACACATCCCCTGACAAACTCATGTCAACAGAATCACTCAGGAGGCGTAACTGATCCGTAATAGTTTTTGAATTTTATATATTGTATGAAACTTTTATAATCTGTAAATAAAATTATTAAAATAAACTAGTAATATGTACGTTCTGATCTAACCCACAAATTTGTGGACCAGTTCTCCAGAAGATGTAAAATTTTAACTATTCCTTTCAGTATGTTGAATTTTAAATGTTGACTGTATTAATGATCATCACCGGGTAGAGCTTATTGAGAATTTCCAAACCCCCACCGGGAGCGGTAGCTCAGTGCATCAACTGATGTCACTGCAGCGCCCTAGCTTTTCAGCTAGGTCGAATTCAGTCGCTGTATGGAGGAGAATTCTAGCGGCCGGCTGCTCTGATCGGGAGTTTTCTGTGGTTTCTCCGATCAACACCAGGCGATGCCGGAGCAGTACCCTAACAAACGGGCCACGGACCGCGCGCGATCTGTCCTTCCTCTTCCTTGTCCTATCCTCTCCCCTTACACACACACACACACACACTTATACTAACATGTACTACACTACCACATATTCCGGGAGGCCGGTCGGGAGCTTAGAGCTTGTGCGCTGGGGCGGTGCCCCGCTGGTGGGAGAGTCCTGGTTAGAGGAAACCCCACTAGCCGACGGTAGGCCGGCGCCGGATCTCGCCATTCAACGGGGGAAGATCACCGCCATCCTCCGAGAAAAGTCGTGCATTACACTAACGGGACTAATGACCTAAGCAGTTGACGCACCCGGAAACACGAAAAAATCAATCAATCCAAACCCCAATGCATGCACCGAGTCTTTGAGACCCAGAGACTTATTTCTGAGTGAGGTACCATGGGTATTGTATGCGTTTTAAAGAATACCTATCATTGATGCAGTGTTTTGGATGCTTGATTACATGAATACCTAACCAGCTAAGCACCAAAATTAAGTTTCTCTGATAAATAAAAAACCTCTCTTGAATCAAAGTAATTCTATCTTTGACAGTTTCAGTTCTTGGACTTTCTTTGTAGATATTTTAAAAATGTCCATATGAAATTAAGAGACTGTAAATATACTAACCTTTCAATATATTATGACATGATGAAAATCAAAGATTGGGGAATGGTAAATTGTATAATGTCATTAAGTAATGTGTAAAGTATTAACTGCAAAATTAAATATGTTTCATATGATGCAACAATCTACAATATGTAAATAATACTATATTTAGATGTTAAGGTGTGTGTGTGTGTTTCTCGCGAATAGGCTATCTTGGATCAAGTAGTAACAACTATTGTACTACAGCTTCCGGGTCAATGACCCCCATCTCGATCAGGTTTTTCGTCCAGTTTCCCTGATCCATTGAGCAAATGCTGAGATGGCCCCTTGTTTTGCTTCTGGACATAAATGTAACTTCATTTTCTGTGCACGTCTTCTAGAATTCAGTGGGAAATACAATTATTCAAATTATCGTTTCCATGTCGCGGCAGAAAGTAATAAGAGCCAAAATTTATTGCTTATTTATCTTTGAAAATAGATTTTATTACATGGGAGTTTTTTTGTTGTTTTTTTCTCCCTTTCAAAATTCAAAATTTATTGCTTATTTACCCTTGAAAATAGATTTTTTTACATGGGAGTTTTTTTTCCCTTTCAAAAATTCAAAATTTATTGCTTGTTTATCCTTGAAAATAGATTTTATTACATGGGAGTTTTTTTTCTCCCTTTCAAAAATTCAAAATTGAAGTAGTATATGACTTTGTGTAGGGATCACAGAATTTTGAAAATGTGCACACAATTCACTTTTCCCCATAGCACGTCATACGCAGTTTTTAACTGTTTTTTGACGTAAAATAAATAAAAAAAAAGTAGGACATGCACTTGCACGGGCTCAGTATCATTTTATCTCGTTGCAAGTCATGTAACTAATCAGGGGGATCAGCATTAGACTGAATACGATTTTTATATCCCAGTGTTGTTAGTCCTGGGGGGGATATAAGATGGAATAATGATGATAATGAAGGATGAATGGACGGCACACACAAACAGACATACACAAACACACCCATGCCCGAGGCGGGACAAGAACCCGCGATCCTTCCGCCCGAGATCGCCACAGCACTACTGCCTTAGCGATCTCGGCTATCCAGACTGGTATTATTATTATTATTATTATTATTATTATTATTATTATTATTATTATTATTATTATTATTATTATTATATCGTATATTGTTATTATATAATATTATACCGTAAAAGTAGCTGTGGACAAATTTGAGAGCAACAATTAGTGGGTGGAGGAGACTTGGCATGGAAAGTAGTTGTTATGATGTATATTAGGCTGAATGTATACATTATTTGCGGTTTGTATGCATTATTGCTCATGTGAGTGGAAGTGCTTCAAATGACTTAAAATGAAGTTTATTGAAAATTAAAACAATTTCTGTGAAAAAGGGCTTCAAATTACGCATTTACAGTAAAACTTAAACGACATTTTCATAAAAACGGCTGTAAATTTTCCAATGAAAATTGCTATTTAGGTCGTAATTTTAATGTTTAATATTCTTAAAGTAATATTTCGGTTCTACTATTAGAAAAACGAAAAATTCAGCAAATGTAAAAAAAAATGTACTTTTGGCGATGATAGATGCCAACTGGCAAGAGGACAGGGCAAGACCGTTAAGCCGGTTCACACCAAGGAAAGTACAGAACGTTACAACAAGTCTGAGCCATTCTGTGACACCACTAGTTAATTTTGTAGTAGTAGAAATACGTGTAAAAATTCCAACTTCTGAAGTGTTCAGAAACTCATAGTTAACGGTAGAAAACGGACCTATCCCATCTTCATAAGTGTATTTTACTCTATTTCAAAAATTTTTAAAAAAATTGATCAATTTTTGAGAACATTTTGAAAATGTTTCAGGGTCTTCATGTGAAGTACCCCCAAATTTTAGAAAATGTTTTTCAAAATCGTATCGCTTCGAGTCGAGCCAGATCGGCCCGGGAATATCAATTTTGGAAAAAATCCTATGTATTGTTTAGGCGATACTGTTCATAGACGGACGGACATTTTGGAGGAAGAAAACCACACAAAAACAAAACAAAACAAAACGATATTAGGGAACCCCAAGTCATGTATTTCCGTTGAAATATCTAAATCGATTTTCCAAAGAATACACGACTTTCTCTATGCTACGCATATTGCTCCGTATATACGTACGTATACTACAAAGTAAAAATCTCTTCTTATATGGAGATTTTCGTTGAAAAATGTAGTTTGTTTGAGCGTTTCCGGATATGAGTATTTTGAGGCTTATTTTCACACAAAAATCTTGCGTTTGCGGTAAACTTCACAAGAAATTATTTCAAGCAATTCTACTTACAAATGCAGTAATGTATACAAAACGCAGGTATTGTAAATATTAACGGCGTGGCAGATTTAAAAAAATACATTTTCGTAATTTTTGAAAGGAAAAAAACATGAATGTGGCGTTTATATCATATTATTCAGTCCATTTGCAGTACCCGTTTAAAAATATTTGACGCTGTTCATGAGAAATCGGCTTTTCTAAAAATGCGGAATTTTCAGCTCACTTGCACATAGAACCCTTGAGTTTTCTAGAAAGTTTTATAAGTCATTTTCAAAATTACATTTTTCTAACTTTTGAGAAAAACGAATAGTGCCAAAGGGCGTTAATGTTATCTCTTACAGTAACAGTATATTTAGCACCATCTCTAACACATATTTTAAGAAACAAATTTGGATTTGTTTATGTGAAATTCTTGTTTTTGCTGATTTTTTTTATATTGCCCATGTTCCTCTCGAAATTGTGCGAAAACTATTCAAATGTTCAAAAAAATGTTCATGACCTTAAAGAACTAATTATGGAGAAATTTTATATGATGAAACTTAATTTTACTTTCTCGTATACGTACGTGTATACTGAGTAATACCCGTAATATATAGAAAGTTATGTAATGTTGCAGAAAATCGATTTCGAGATTTCAATATACAGGTTAAGTTACGTAACTTTAACACCTGTAATTTGTCAACGGTTGAAGTTATTTGCAATGCAGTTTTCACAGATGTTCATGAGAGAGTGGGACAAATTGAAGTATGTATTCGTTTCCATTTTATCACTTGTATTTCTCAAGATATTGAGGAAACTTCAATGAATATGTTCATTCCTTCGATATGTTATCACAGTCATGTGTTGATGTTATATGTATAAAATAATTATGATACAGTTATTTCTAGTTCAGTGAAGTATAATATAATTTTATTATACTATGGATTGCTTGAAAATTAAAATTATTTTGAGCCATTCATTTAATTTCATCTCTATTCCATAAATCCCCTGATTATGGCATATCTATTAGTTTTATTATGAAATAAGATTCTATTTCATATATTCTTCAGTTGAAAGAAGATTCTAAGCATTTAGAAAATTGTATTTACATGTATAAATTATAAATTAAATAATGGTACCGTATGCTCGTTTCGATTTATGTCGTAAATCAACATTAATAAAATGATCTCAGCAAATATTCATTTTTGAAAGGGACTACGTACATTAAAACACGCCGCGTCGGTATCCTCAATGCACTTTCATGTTTCATTTCGATGAGGTTGGCAGTGCCGAAACAGCACCATGTTGATTTTTAGGGTCTTTTCCTGCGCGGAAACACCTATATAGCTCGTTGTTGCAAGTATGGTGTTGTGCAAGTAGCAATGTTGTTTGACAAAACAAATTCGTTTGGCATGCACATTTCGTAACAAAGTAATCGTGATAGCTTTGGAAGCGAAGTGCAAATTGTTCAACAAATATATAATAGTATTCATTAAATATTATAGTATTCTTTAAATCTTCTTGTTTTAACCCGAATTATAAACCTTCACTTTTCAATTCAGTAACATCTTAATGGATTTTGAGCTGTCATTGCATTTAACTTGTACAGTCATTCCGTTATCTCAATAAATTTACGTTTATTTTCTTAACACTCAATTACTGTTTTTAGTGATTTGAACTGTTGAACCTTTATTCAGAGTACAATCAGTATATAATTTTATTATATATTTCGGAATTCTTTCAACACTTTATCTTTATTTGAAAATGCAGCATAAAGTTGATAATTTAAGGCATGGCTTCCAAGACATATTAACATCTAAAAGAGCAGAGTTTTTCTCTTTTACAGTAAGTTTAAGGAGATCTTTTTCGGAGATCTTAGAGGATCGGAAAGTTCTTAGGAGATCTACTTCACTGCGCAAACGGTTCATAATATTTTTGTAAAGATTTAAAAAAATTAATTTAAAAAAGTCAGTTTTTAACCTTCATCGTCAGCCCCACTTTTGTATATCAACTATCCCTCCCAAGGAGTTAATATCCATTACTTGGGAATGGTAAGCTTGAAATTCCCCGTGAACTTATGGTACTATATGGTTACGTTATTATCTTTTAATTTTCCTGTTGTATAATATTTTTGGTATTCGTTGCAGGAGGAGTTGGAGCGTTCAATTGCCGTATTTCTCGAGGAGCCTCTAGTGAAGCAAGAAACAGCTTGTAGTGACGAAGGGAAGGTAAAAAGAACTATTATTATTATTATTATTATTATTATTATTATTATTATTATTATTATTATTATTATTATTATTATTATTATTATTCCAACTATACAAGGAATATCAATTTTGATGAAATTACTATCAAATGTTTAGCCGCAATCATTTTTCACAGAAAGAACGGACAGACATTTTTTGCCGTAAATCAATTTTTACTTTCTCATATATGTATACGTATACTTATACGTACCCCGTATACTTTATCATATACAGAGTAATATACGTAATGTAGAGAAAGTTTTGTAATGCTGCGCGAAGAAATGGCAAATTTTTGGCAGAAAAAAATTCATTCCTGGGCCCTGATAACGAGAATGTGGATAAATCCAGTTGCTAAATTAAGGAAAACAAAATCCTCTACAACGTGGTGTAGCCGGAATCCCTTTTTAATGGGTCTTTAATGCCGAAAAACCAATTGAAAGCAAAATGTCCGTCCATCTGTCTGTCTGTCTGTTCGTCCGACCGCGCGTTCCAAGACGGGAATACACGTTTTGGGGTCCCCTGGTACCGAAACAGTGTTTTTTTAAACATCCGTCTGTCCCTCTGTCTGTCCGACTTGTGTATGTTAAGACCACTAGTGCCTGAACCCATGCATAGGATTTGTTTCCAAATTGAAGAAACCCCAGTCGATCTGGCCTGAGTCCAAGCTCTGCGATAATGAAAAACGTGCATTAACTTTTGGGTCACTTTACATTAAGCTCTTGAGACATTTTCAAACTTTTCTTAAAAATGGCTCCAATTGTTTTCTAAATTTCTTGTACGAATAGAGTGAAATGCACTTATAAAGGTGGCATGAGTCCTTTTTGCACTGTCAACTCCATATATTTGAAAATTGCAGAAGATTGAAATTTGTTTCGGTGTCTTCCTACAACTGCAAAAATGAGATTTTTCTTCCGAGTATTTTTTTCTTTTAAATTAATTCTTTCATTAAGGTCATGCACATTTTCTGGAAATTTTAGTATTTTTCGCGCAATATTGCCTGAAATATGTGGAATATTTTTAAAGAGTCACAAAACATAATTTTTGGAAACGGCTCCAAATTTTTCTTTAAACGTTTGGTAGGGATAGTGCCAAATGCACTCTAGAAGACGTCATAAACGCCATTTTACTCTATTCTTTTGTTTTTTCAAATATTAAAAAAATGTATTTTTTTACTTGTCTCTCACGCGTTAATATTTACATTAGAGGTGATTTGTTCATACTATTGTATCTATGAGCTCATGTGTTGTAAATGTCATACAAAGTTTTTCGAAAACTGTACATTTTTCGAAATTTCGCATTTTTAGAAACTCTATTTTCTTAAAAAGGCTTCAATTTTATCTTCAAACTTCTTGTGCGGATACTACTAAATGTACAGTTTAATATGACATAAAGTTGATTTTGGGGTATTCTGTGGTTTTCAGAAATTACATAAATGAAATTTTTTTAAATATATCTCAAATTTATAGCAAGTTTTGCAAATCTCCAGCAAGGTGTCATCATTATTGCATTTGTGAGAAAAAATGCTTCCTATGAAGTTTTTGGAAAACTCAAAATTTTCTGTAAAAAAGAGTTTCAAAATTCGCATTTATAGAAATGCTTAAACGCCATTTTCTTAAAAAACGGCTCCAAATTATTAAATGAAAATTGTCTTTTAGGACGAAGTATTACTATTCTTTAATATTCTTAAAATATTTCGGTTCTTCTCTTAGGAAAACGCCAAATTTAGAAATTTGTTATCAAAAAGTACTTTCAGCGGGGTTAGATGGCAACTGGAAAGAGGATGGGGCAAGATTGTAAAGCTGCACCGACCAAAGAAATTAGAAAACTAACTAGTACGAGAAAGTCTCTGCCATTCTGTAGCATCGCTCGTTTTCTTTACAATTTTGGTAGTGATAGTGCTAAATGTAATCTACAAGATGTCATAAACGTCATTCGGGTCTATTCTTTTGTTGTTGTTTTTTTTTTTCAAAAATATAAAAAGCAATTTATTCGATTTGTGTCTCACGCCATTAATATTTATTTTTTCAGCGATTGTTCATATTATTGCATTTATGAGTTCATGTGCTTCAAATAATATGTTATAAAGTTTCTCGAAAACTCAAAAATTTTCTGTGAAAATGGACTCAAAATTCTGCATTTTCTCAAACGCTGGAATGCCATTTCCCCGAAAAGGCTCCACATTTTTTTCTTGAGACGTTTTCTATGGATATTGCTAATTATACTGTCTCAAATGTCATAAAATTCATTTTGGAATACTTTTTGTTGTTTCAAAAATTGCACAAATGTAATTTTTAAAACATCTCACTGTGTTAATATGCACATTTCCAGCTATTGGTCAATATTTTTGAATTCGTGAGAAAATGTTCTTTAAATGACTTCAAAGTGAATTTCTCGAAAATTCAAATGATTTCTGTTGAAAAGAGTTTCAAATTTCCTTTTTCCAGCGACGCTTATACAATTTTTTTAAACGACTCCGCCCGACGACGGCAGGATTTTTTATTAGTATCGAAGCTCGCTCGATTAGTACCTAGCTTGTCAGCTAGGTCGAATTCAGTTGTCTATAGGAGAATCCTAGCGGTCGGAAGCTCTGATCGGTAGTTTTCTGTGGTTTCGCCGTACAACACCAGGCAAATGCCGGAGCATTGCCCTGACAAAAGGGCCACGGACCGAGCGCGATTCTTCCTTCCTCTTTCTTGTCCTATCCTCTCCCCTTACTCACGCTATCACACATGCCGGAAGACCGGTTGGGGGCTTAGAGCTTGTCTCGTACTATATCAAGTAATTAGTTTAATTTCACATACGGTTGCAGATTCTGCAAGTCTCTGAGCAGGTGGGGTGATATTAAGAATCGCCGGACCAGCAAAAATGTAATAGAATGTTCATTTAAAGTTTTGAGGCCCGAGAAAGCTTCGTTTAGGAGTTAGTAACGATATAGATTAAAAATAAATGCTATCGAGTGTTGCGGGTTGCATTTGACATGGATTTGTAGATGCAATTTTTAAACAAAATCTTCATATTTTTCAAGTCAAAGTGCAATTGGTCTCGTCTCCGCGAAATTATCTTTCTTTAGAGACCTCATTTTTAAAGATTGGTTGCGTGTGAGAGCCGCAAAAAGTATTAAACTACTGCAATATATAGACGACTATAACTGAAAATACACATTGGTGAGGTAAGTTAAGAAACAAAAATTTTCGTTCTGTCAAAAAATATTCGTATTCTAAACATATGGCCGTGTAAACTCACCCCTAAGCAACTATAAAATGGAGCGTTTTTGGTTCCGAAAGTGAATTTCATTTTAGTTTCTCGTATACGTACGTATATACGGACTACACTCGGAGTACATACACATGTTTTTCGAAAATGGATATTCTCCGGTCGATCTGGCTCAACTCAAGGCGCAACGATTTTGAAAAACTTTCTTTAAAATACTTTACATGACCCCCCCCCCCGGACATTTTCAAAATTTTCTCAATAACGGCTCCAATTTTTTTCTGTAAATTTCTTGTAAGAATAGAGTCAATACACTTGTAAAGGTAGCATATGTTCTATTTTCACGGTTAACTCTGAATTTTCGAAAATGACAAAATTTTGAATTTTTTTCGGCGTCTTCCTACAACTACAGAATTAAAGACAGAGATTTTTGCTCCAAATGAAATTTGTTATGCGTAATAAATTCTTTCAATAAGGTCAAGTACATTGTTTCGTAAATTTTAGTAGTTTTCCTACAATAGTCCATGCAATATTTACAATTTTAAAAAATTACAAAAACAAGAATTTCTCATAAACGGCTCCAAATTGTTTCTTCAAATTTTTGGTAGGTATGGTGATACTCTATGAATGACATAAACGATATTTAGTTGTATTCATTTGTTCTTAAAAAAATACAAATGTATTTTTCTGACTGGCCTATTCATATAAAGTTATGTGTGTGTGTGTGTGTGTGTGTGTATATATATATATATATATATATATATATATATATATATATATATATATATATATATATATATGTGTGTGT
>BLKR01016457.1:0-27366 GCA_011170035.1 Teleogryllus occipitalis | reverse complement strand
GGCGAAGTGTTCTGCCTCGCAGCACCGCGTTGTCAGTCAACACACAGGCAGAACACTTCGCCCCCGTTGGCTAACAACGCGGTGCTGCCAGGCAGAACACTTCGCCCCAGCCAGCAACGCCACTGAGGATGCCTGCTACAGTTGCAGGCGAAACGTATGGACAAGTCTCCGTTAGACCACGGCCTACAAGCCCGAAAATGTCAAATAATGTAGAAACCGGCCGTGAAAGCCTACATTGTAAGTTAATGTAGCAGTAGTTAGGAACAGTCGAAACGCGGGAGGGGTGAGCCTGGGAACAAATTATTATACAGACACCTTCCCGTCCATCGAATGGGGCAAGCGTTTGTACTCGCTGGCAGGAAACTGGCCATTGTTTGTGTCTTTATAATTTATTTTAAAAAACTCAAATTAAGAAATATGAAAATTATTTTAAATTGTTTAAAGTGTTTTAGACGCCTTTCTAACCTAGTAGATTAAAAGAAAAAAATTATTACGTTGTATTTACATGCAAATACCCACCTTTTTCCATTAATGTAATGTTCACTGGGCCAGTGAAAATGAAGACTTCTAAACCAAAATGTGCTAGTAGAGTCTTCAGATGAAACTACTGTTCGAGGAGATGCGAACGGATCATTGTATTCCAAAGTCATTTCCACTGCAAAATTAAGTTTTTGATAAAAATCGCCTGAACCAGAGAGATTCGAAAAGTAATGAAACACTTTCTGAATATTTAATTACTTATATATCGTACATCTGCTTTATAGTAAAGAAACATATATTTCCAAGAGTATTCAACAGATGGAAATATAAAGAGTAAACATATAATAACAGAGTATTCGTACAATTCCTCTGTAGAGTTTAAACCCTACACTTCAATTACGGAAACACCTTCGCAGAAGCGATAATTTAAAGCTTATCAGATAGTCGACTGCTGTTTGGAATAAACCAAGACATTGTCAAAGTAAAGTTTTTCTCAAGAGATAACATCTGCAGGCGACAAATACGCGCATGATGGTAAACAATAGAAGGGCGCGACAGCAGTAGAGAGACGGGCATTGACATACTTATAAATGGACCAATAGCACGAGAGGATGATGTCATCATGCGAGAACTTCGCCCACGACTAGCTGCTGAAAGGGGTGGGAGTAGTAAGAAGATAGTAATTAGTGGGGGTACCGAGGTTTTCCTATGGGACGTGGGAGGAGAGGCACTCGCATACGGGATTCCAGTCTAAAGAGCATTACTTATTGATCATTCCAGAATTACTATTCTATATTGAGATTGCACTTGTTTTCGTGAGCTCGGTTGCTAACTGAACAATTTACCGAGTTATAAAGCGAAACTTGAACTTAAGCACTTTTGAACATTTATGCCGCCTCGCTTATAATGCATTTTACGTGTGCCCATGAACTATAATGAAAATTACGCACTAAGTCTACTAATTTATTTGGACAACAGGTTCAAGGGGATTATGTGCCAAGCAGTGACGTAGCTACTAGGCTGCAAGGCGGAGCCTACCCAAACATTTAATGAAAAACAAAGCTGTTCTCATTAGTTCATAATTCGTATATTGATAACTTTCCAATTCATAAACACGTGTCTGGCTTTTAACGTTTCGCATCTTGAACAAGTCATAGGAAGAAGGCTGTGGCGATTCGGAGCCTTCAATGCATGCGCAGTACGTGTGCTCGCGAGACGCAGATATGCTTTTCCTACAAGCAGCTACAGCCAGCCGAATGCTCGCCTATCGGGTGTGTTCGAGTTTGTTCTTGGCTTCTTGGACTCACGTCACAGGCACATTCACCAACACCGACACACACACACACGCACACACACAAACACACACACACACACACACACACACACACACACACTCAGCTTATCGGAATGACTAACCTCTTGTTAAAATCGAAGCCGCTGAAAGAGACGACAAGAATTAGTGGACCGCTACAAGTGCGATAAAATGACGGTGTTGTTAATATACAATTCCTTAACTCATACTTTCGGGGAGCACTATCTTGCATATGGTGTAAAGATTTATTCTTGTAATTTTCTTACAAACAAATTAAATTCTTTATAATTATCTTACACATAATTTTTAACATATCTTTAAATGACTCGTGTGAGTGAAATGAACAAGAGTGTGCGAAATAAGTTATTTCGTAATTACCCTAAAACGATTGTTCACAAATTTGGTTCAATCATTTTTTAAATAATCCTTTTCCAAAATGAGCGTTTTCTGCAACATATACAAAAAATCTATTCAGGCCCGAATTACCAACAACCGCCCATTCAGCTGACGTCTCAATCAGGTTACCGTGACGTTTCCACAAAGATTAATTAAAATTAATGATAAGTATATCTGCTATAGAGCCTACCCAGAAAAAACTACCTCGCTACGCCTCTGGTGCCAATGTGAAATACAGCGCGCCCTAGACAATTATGTATGAGCTGAACCTATGCAGCGAAATTAGCACGGCCAAACGATCATCGGTACGCGAGATCTGGGACGCAGTGGACTGAATGACCGGATTGTAAATCGGCAACTGAGGACCATTAAAATCCACCCCAAGACATCAGAAGTCGGCTGAAGAATCCCCACAGGGGATCGGCAGTTGAGAAACAAGAAAACCCCGGGAAGCGACACGGCGGCGCGAGTAGTGTGACTAGTGTGGCGTCGTACGGGTGAAATCAGTACACAGACGAGAGTGGGTTGCAATTACAGCCGGTTTATTCACAATTTAGACCGTAGTCACAAATACCCAATGCACTGTATACAATTAACTAACTAAATAGACCCCACTGCTAGGAGAGATATTTACAACGGCTACCACACCGCAACATACTACCTAATGTTTCGCCGTGCGTAGAACCGCCTGCCCTGAGACCGACTACATGTCTCACTAGTCACGACTAACTGCCGGCTCCTTCGCAGCGTGCACGCACGCAACTCTCACTGACGACCTACGCTGCCGATGCCGCTGTCTCAAAGAAGGAAGAGCTATTGTTCTGACGGCCCTTAAATAGCCCTCGCGACGCTGCCCGCCGCCTCCATTGCCTACGCCCTAACGCCCGCACACCCTGTCGGAAAAGCCCCGTTCGTCATAGCTTCTGCCTTTGTCTACGCATCCGGTGCACACCTCGCGCCTCGTGCCCACGCTGTTTTAGCGACACGACGCTGCACTAGCAACGGAGGGCGAGCGACTTGCTGCCCCTTTGTCTCTCTTTCCAACTTCTGCTCGGCAACCGATGGACGAAGAATTGGTGAGGAATGCGGGGAACTATAAAATCCGATCCGTTCAAATTCATCGACCGTACCTGGGACTTAAAAATGATCTAGAGGTGGGTGTATGATGTATAGGAACAATTTTGATTTAAAATATTTAATGAGAGGATGGTATTCAACTGGGCAATACTAATTTCCACCAATTAATGAGTCTAAATTTCTTTAAAGTTAGTAAATATGTGATATACTACCAATAACAATCTGTTTTATTTATTGTCCTGTGTTATCGTTCTCAAGCATTCCATTAGTATTTGTGCGCGTGTGTGTGTTAGGGTAGATACAAATATTTTCTTAAAAGATAAAACAATTTTGTGATACGTTCATCGGGTATTGTGTGTGACTCGTCGGCGATGGGCGGTGCCCAGCACAATGACATAAATAGGCGTCGTTTCGTACGATTTCTAAAAAGCTTTCTTCACACTGCTAGTTCTTGATAGGATGTTCCCCTCCTGATGTAAATTGAACAAATTGAAGACGAAATAATTATAACTTTGTTCATTATATTATAACGCAATCAGTGGGCCCCAGGAAATCCATTACACACACTTCCATCGCGAATTTTTTGCCGTTTTGAACCGTTTACCGTTTTTGTAGAGTTTTATCTGTTCTCGTTACCCTCTCCCAGAATTTAATCGCCTACGTAAAATGTTCAATAATAAACGCTAAGAAATATCAGAAAACTCACCCTTGCTTATTTTAGAGTCTGGCCGTTCAATGTTGAGTTCTAGAACGAAGCTACTATTATCAGTTTCTAAAGAACCATTTTCGAAGTGCGGAATGTTTACATGGGTCCACCTAATTACTTTTTAAATCCTAACAATGCTGAAAGAATGAAAAAAATCTCGAGATGATGTATAAACTATTATTACACTACAGTTAACTAAATATTTAAAAACAGTCTTCACAAATAATGTAATTTATTATATTATGTAGAATATACACAGTCCAACAGTTCTTTTCGTACCAAGAATAAAAAATTGTTGATTCATAACGCAAAACGTGAATAGCAAATATTAAATGGCGGACGGTTTTTTTTTTCCTTGGAGTCGTGCTGTCGCATGACGTTAGCTATGTCATATTCAGAGATGCGCTGCTATCGCACAGCTGATATCGTCAATATGAAAATAAGCGCAATAACACAATAAAAATTTGCATTTTTGAGTCAAAATAAAAACGTGTTCATTTTTACAAGTGCCTGGGACCTAACGAAACCATAGACACCCCTCACATGGTCAGAGGGTGCGTAGTTTTCTTTCGGTTTCTGTGCATATTGGAAATAAGTAATATTGCTTTCTGTTTAGACTCCGTTGATTGGTTAGTAACAGAACTGTGTAACCCTGTAATCGGATACGGAAATATTTTAAAAACTAGAACCTCGTTTCGTTACTACTTACGTTACATTTAAAGAACTCAAATACTTACTACTAGGGCTGAGCGTTGGACGATGGGCTAAACATCTTCGGCAGTCCTGCTTACGTCAAATGAATAAAAACTTCTCACCTGAGTGTCCGTTATTAGTGAAGGTGCCATTTGCTTCCTTGTCATAGTCAAAAAACTCGACGCTGTCGAATCTGCTTAACGGAAGGATCCTCCAATCTGTCACAGCATTGCTTCTCTCCAGATTGATTGGACTCTGACTATCGCCAGTAGTACATTGTCCTTCCCATCGTGGTTGATCTGTTCAAAGAGAACATTTCTGAATTGGCAAAATACTACATGGACTGTTTGGAGTATTTTAATGATTGTTTTGCTTTAACTATTTTTATACAATACCTAGGTATAAATGAATGGGAAGAAAGAAATATTTTGGAGAAGCAGTATTATAATTTTGTAGTGTGGATTATTTCGTCTTGTGTAAAAAGAAAGGATCAAGGAAGTTGGGATAAGGAACGAGAGTGGAGGTAAGAAAGTAATCGATAGTTTCTCAGTAGTTTTGGTGTATTTTTGTGTCTCTCGTTTGTCAGTTTTTTGTCATAGATGACGAATGCTTATGCCTGGTTACATTCCATTCTACCTTCTAATCAAACGATGCAAAATGACCGAGACTATTCTAAGGCGACTGTGTTTTGCCCAGCATAGCATAGAATAAATCACCAACGCCGGCCTGGATACTCGAGGTCGCTAAGACTGTAGACCTGCATCTGCTGGAAGGGTCATGAGTTCGAATCCCGCCTCGGGCATGAATTTTGCGTGTGCTCCTGTTGTCGTTACGGGTCGTGTTCCCCTACAGTTACTCCAGTGTAAACAATCACAGTGGTCACTTACATGACCTAGTAGATAAAAAGCGACCTTAAATAAATCACCGACTTCACAGTTTAAACTGCGTGCGTGTCGCCATAGTGTCATCTTGTTCTATTCAGCTATTTTAGGACTTAGTTCTTTCACATTTTGTAAATATACGTGGAACAGTCTGATTTACAGATTTCTCGTACAAGTATCCATTGCAACACCAAAAGGGAGAAGGCAAATTGGGGAAATTTTTTAACAGTCTTTTATTTCTGTATTATTAATCATTCAAATGAACTCAAATATCAATTTTATTTTTTTTCTATTATTAAAAACTTCTAAATTTTCACCTACAAACATTTCTTTTTCTATAAACATTCAATTTTTTGAGTAATTTTTTAGTAAAATTTGAGTAATTTTTACATAATTTTGCGTGAAAATACGGGAAAAATTTGCGAGAAAGTTCGTGCGATTTAGCACCACTAGTTCTAATTTCCCCATTGTTTTTTAAAAAGTTAAATACTTGCATGATGGTCCCCTAAAACTGGAAAATACAATTGAATATGAGAAATAATTTTAAAAAATGTGTAATTTACAAGTCAAAATAAATTTGAAATGCCTTGCAAACCTCTCGTTGCCGCGTAGTTTCCCCACGTGCTATTTATTTATTTATTTATTTATTTTACGTCAAAAAACAGTTAAAAAACTGCGTATGACGGGCTATGGGGAAAAGTGAATTGTGTGCACATTTTCAAAATTCTGTGATCCCTACACTAAATCATATACTACTTAAGTTTTGAATTTTGATAATTTTGGGTTATTATTTTCGTACAATGTTCAGCATGCATGTATTTAAGAGAAGCAGCGTGTATTTAATCATTATAATATCGTGTATTATGGCCATCAACATACGATTGTAAATTACAGAATATGGCCGATGTGTATTTCCCCACTTGTTAAAATGCCCTCAACGCCGCACGAATGGTCGGCGACAGGCTCTCTAGCAGCCACTGTCATGATACTTTCACCCGTTTGCTGACCCGTCAGGAACCACAAGCTGCAGAGGTTTTTGCGCATATTATAGAACGATTTTCCTAAGGATGAGCCAAAGTAACAGTTCACGAAAACAAGTGAACATCACATGTATTTCAGAGAAGTATCCCTCCGCCGTGACAGCTGTTCAGCCACACCCCTTCGTAAACTGCTAATGGCTCCTGTGAAAACATCGCTATGCAGAAGTCTAAGAGTTTCGGTTAAATATATGCACGTACGTGAGTTCGGGAAATATTTAAATTTAATTACGTATGTGGAAAATCTCTTAACATGCTCTCACAATCAGTAAAAGAACACTGCCACGAATGTAAATAGAAATCTCTCAATCATAGCTCGACACACAACAGCACTAAGGCCGGCATCTCGCATTCAAGTTTCGGTTTTAAAATAAACATGATATTTATCACACACAAAAGTAAATTTAATGTAATGTCAATAGAAAAAAGGAATTTTTACAGAAGAGCACATAACACTGCACTTCCTAATTTCAATTATTTCTCGTGGCGCACTATATTTTTGCCGGACGAGGACATCACAAAAGGAAGAGTCGAAGCCATTTACAAGTTAGCCATCAGCAAACGAACGAATGCGGGAAGGGATTCTAATGTGCTCAAGGGCACGGCAACCACAGAACCTTTAGTTATGTTTCCAGCTCTAGCTGTCATTTTGGCTCATTCTTAGGAAAATCACTCTATATCAGCATATAGTTTATAAAGCGAAGGACTGTCTATGTCGAGGTTTTAACGTCTGATAGCTCTATCCGATTGCTCTAGCTTTTTGTGTCTGATAGCTCTGTTTGCCAATAAATCAGTTATTAAAGTTACTTGCTTATCATAGAATTTCTTTTACTGATTGCTCAGTTGTGTAAAATCGGGATTTTGTAATAAAACGATGAAATTTGGTTAGATTAGCCCAATCTTAATAAATTCCCACAATTGTGATGTTAATTTGATATTCTTCATCAGTAATGAGATGAGTTAAAATCGCGTCCTAAAAGGTAGGGAAAAATGATATAATTAATTTTTACTTCCCACTATGGAATAGAGAGAAAGTCATGTAATGCTGCAAAGAAACGGTGAATTGACAGAGCCCTCAACCTGGTAACGATAAAGATGAATCCAGTTGCTAAATTTAGAAAAAATTCTCTAACACGTGGTGTAGCCAGAATCCATTGTTTGGTGGTCCTTGATGCCGAAAAATCGAATGACAGCAAAACGCCTGTGTGTCTGTCTCTCTTTCTGTCCATCCGTCCGTCTGTCCGTCCATCCGTCTATAAACAACGGTAGTGTATAAACCCTTCAGCCGATTTTCTCCAAAATTGATATTCCCCCATCGATCTGGCTGATTTCTCGGCCCTTGGAATTTAAAACTGATATTTTAATTTTAGGGGGTACTTTACGTGAAGCCCCTGGGACATTTTCCAAGTTTTCAAAAAATGGCTCCATTTTTTATTAAATTTTGTTAAATTGTTTTAAAAAATGGCTCCATCGTTGTTGGATAGTATGAAGAACATTTAAGAGAATGGTTCAGTTCTCATTTTCGTTAAAAATCTTGTTTTTGCGAAAATTGCAAAAGTTCAAATTTTTTTCGTAGTCTTCCTACAACTAAAATATTAAAGATGCAGATTTTCCCCTTAATTAAATCTGTTCCTTAAAGATAGATTTTGAAATAAGGTCAGGTACAATTTTAAGCGCGTAAATTATTGTGAAAATACAGGCGAGAAAGTACGTTATGTTTTAGAACCCCTAGTTTCACTGCGCAAACATGTACTGTTTTTTTTCTCTTAGCAATCCCTGAACTCACACTATAACTCGTGTGCAGTGTGGGACAGGATCGTTTTTAATAGATTCAAATCAAGTTAAAACAGTGATAAAAAGGTCGATATTGAAAATGATAAAATTACAAATTAATGTTCTTAGTGAACTTATATTTGTCCCATAATGTTTACTAATTTGTATGAAAGTAACGGTTGGCGTTATTGATAAAAGTTTTCACTCTAGCGAGAAACGCGCGTTTTTTCTAGTTTATACTAACATTATAAGTAAGTGAGGTCTGTAAAGGTAAAAATCTACTTACTTCTGTAATTCCAATCAGAATCTGAAACAAACAAATTCTTCGTTAGGTCACATTTCTCAGAAGGACTTTATCAAGTCAAATTTCAGAAGATACCTCATAATTAAGCTTCAGTCAGCATTTCATTGTAGTCTATAATTTATTAAAGAATCATTAATACTTCTAGGAAGTTATTTTTGTTTCCATTCCCTGACACTACAGCAGGTTTCTGAATTTAACCCTTCTGTGTGAAACATTTCTTAGTGATGGTAAATAAAAACCACATCAAAATTAACAGTTCCAGAAGTAAGCGCTTTGTTAGTTGTATTACTAACAAGATAGAATTAACAGACTAGAAAAAATCAAGGTTCTTTATTACTAACATTAGTAACATGTTAACTATTCACACTGAATGTATCTACATTTAATGGAATGGACTTCAGTGTGTTGTATACATACTGTACAGTATTTCTTTACCTTTAGTTCATACGAAGAATCTGTCTGTAATTCTTCATTGTCACCAAATTAATTCAAATAAAGAAATAATTATTTTTCTATTTATTAATCTTCATAATTTTAACATTGTACGTCCACAAAATTTGTATGGAAATCAACTTATTAATTTACAGTCATGCAGTCTTTCAAAATTATGTTTTTCATTTTATTGCATTTCTTTATTTCTGCCTTTACAAGCCAAAATTTGGGTCTTTGAAACTGTGCAGGGCAGCTCAAATAAACATTGAAATAAGAATAGAGAATTATATATTTTTAATGTTAGTTGACGCTCCTCGAATCGTTGTCGTTTATCAATTGGAAGTTAGACAACCAACTTGACATTCATGCGCCACATGCCTTGTATTGTCATAGCTCGTGCAATCATACGCCACGTAATGTAAGAGGGAAAGAGATGAGAGCATGAAAGAAAGATAGAAAGAAAAATAGAAAGAAAGAAATCTACTTACCGTTTTCTTCAGACTCTGAAACAGAAATAATATTTCTTAGTTTTCTTTGACCAGGTGAACTTTATCCAAATGATCTTCTGAAATAAGTGATTTTCATTTGGTCATTACAGTCATAAAATGTTTGTGTTATATTGCTGTTACTTTTGACTAACCATCATTTAATCATATTTGGTGATTTCTTAATAATTAATCATGGATATGCAATAAATTATGCACTTTCAATGCTTCTATTTCAATATTTTACCATAAACATTAAGGGTTGATTCAATCGACATCTTGTTTCCATACTGGTACTTGAATGTTACTAAATTATTTTTCCACATCATTTTATTACGTCATAATTATGCTGCAGAGGCTTTCTATTATTTTCAATGATAAGCTATTAGGAAAAATTGATGAAAAATTCAATCGAATACTACATTATAATTAGACATAATTCAATACAAAAAACGCCAATTAAAAAATTATTGTAGCTACATCCGAGCCTGATCAATCTCCCGGGATACGTCCTCGCAAATATAGGTGTGTAAATGTGAAATTCTTTGTGAAATCCTTGCTCCGTGTCTGCCACCTCGTTTACCGGTGTCGCGCTTCCCCCTTGCGTCTAACTCCTTCGACTATTTGCCCCAGCCCGCTCGGGCGCCCCCGCCGGGTGAACCCTCATATGGCGATGTTCGGTTCTCCGATTCCGAATGACTGTGCGAGTGATTGCCATTCATGTGCAGGAGAAAGAACATTTGAGGAGAGAGGGGACATGGGAGGAGAGAAATGAAACGGAAGGAGAGAGATGAAATGGGAGGTTAGAGGGGAAATAAGAGGCGAGGGAGGATGTGGGAGGCGAGAGAGAGAATTGGGAGGTGAGAGAGAAAATGGAAGGGGAAGAAGGAAATGGAAGGGGAAGAAGGAAATGGAAGGAGAGAGAGGAAATAGGTGTACGAAGTCATGGGAAGTGAGAGAGGAAATGGGACGTGTGAGAGAAAATTTAGGTAGAGACAGAAAATGTAGGACGACAGAGGAAAGGTAGGAGAAGAGACTGAGCTAACATGATTTACATTTATTTGTAGTATATCCGAAGACAGAAATAGACAATCATGAATTCAAGTGTAACCTTTTCCTGGCGCCCAAATAAATTCGGAAATTGGTTACGATTGACACTTATTATTTAATTAATAACGTTTCAATATATATATATATATATATATATATATATATATATATATATATATATATATACATACTCATAAGTCCGTGGCACCAATACCACTGCAGGGAACGGAATGGAGCGCAATAACATCAGTGGAAATAAATGGGAGTGCTTTGTTGACAGGTGTAGGTATAGGTACAGTTAATAGGTATGTCATTTGTTTGTACCGTACCTGCCAACAAACCACACATACTCTGTATACCAGAGCTGCAACCGCCGATAAGACGGAGGAAAACACATAATTAGATTTTCGCCATTCACATCACCCTTGATCGTAGTATCCCTTGTCTTCCAAGTAACGTGTTGTATTTAAATTAATGCAAAACAAGGTATTAGTTGCGTTTTTATGTAAGGAACTTATTAAGGGACAAAAGAAATGAAAATCTTCACAAACTTTCTCTTATTCTAATAATGTATTCTTTCTCTAACAATTTATAGTATGGAGGTATGCTGCGAAAATGAACACAACACGTAGAGGTTAGGTAAAAGTTTGTTCTACGTTTATCATGAATCATTGCTTTCTACGACTCAAATACATATACTTATACGAGATTTGTCTTTTGTTTGTAATTTTATCCTGCGGAAGATGAAAGTTTAGGCCCCGTTAAGTACACATAATAATTTCCTTTATGGATATATTAATATAAATACACCTCACGCCACAAACTCGCAAATAATTTTATCAGATTTCAGAAGTTAGTAACATTCTTTTTTAACTACAGTATGTATTTGAATTCCTTTTTTATTTAATTCTATAGAACGATAGTGTATTATGTATTATTTACTAATTTAATTTTTGCGTATGACATATCATTAATAACGAATGAAAGCCCTTGAAGGGGTAATAACGTGATTTGCGGATGTATATTATTGTAATTCTCAAGACTCAGCACAGCAATTCCGAAGTAATATTTTTCACATTTGCAGCCGTAAACTTGAAGAATACATAAATTAGTTTAAACTTTTGTATGCATGATTTTCAGTTTCATAGGAAGATGATCATATTTCCTCTAATAAAATGAATAATTTGACACAGTGTTTAAAATTATATATGTATTATATTCTATTAAGAAAACATCTATAACGAATATAATGCAAAACTGTTACACGAAGGTAGTCAATCATCACAGTACAGTTGTTTGTTTATTACCCAAATCATTCATTTTCCATTAGTTATTTGATTGTTTTTAATACACAATATGAAATTTTCATAACTATTTTTATCTATATATTTACAATTATTGTTAAGATGAAAACATTTCTGATAAATAGTTTGTGTTCCATATGTTCCTTTTTATATAATTCAGTAATTCGAGAATATGTTAATTCAATGAAGAAAAAATATTACATTTTTTTCGAAATGAGCTTGAATCGTTAAATTAAGGTAATTTTTTTTCCTATACATAATCCATTAACTAATTCTAGAGGTAGAAAGAAAGCTTACGAGCAATACTGCTACATAGCAGGGTAGCTAGGTACAAAACAATCCCCCAACGTTGCATAATTTCTCAGTGTAGGTACAGTATCCTGGAAAAGAAAGAACTTGAATTAATACAATTATTGTATAGAACAGGACACGTCTCAGCCTTTCAGACAATTAGGTCGGTGGCTACCACTTACAATCGGTGCCACGATTAGCACAGTGGAATCCCTGCTCTGTGCAGTTCGGTCATCTTACCACAAGAGGACAGGAGAGAATGTGGCTGTGAACTTTCGGGTGGAATAGTATTAGGTGGGGTTTAAAAGTAATCAAGTAAGTACGTTTGTTGATTTTTCAATTTTTTGCCACATGTTTTTGACATAATAATAGTGATTGACATTCTTCGACGAAATCATTATGGGAAGTTTTGACAGCGCAATCGCTACAGTATTCTCATCGTTTTATATCACACAACTAGTTGCGCTGAAAAGCATTCCACAGTGTATTCCACAGTGATGCGATTCGTGCTACTGCCCCAAGTAGGCAACTACGATGTCACTGCTTTAGGAGCCTAGGTGTTTACGATTAGTGCATTTCTGAAGTAAATGGAATTTAGAATCTAATTTTAAAGATATAATCAATAAAATATATAAACACTAAAATTACAAATCACTATCCTGTAACTCTCCGGTTCTCAAATTATATCTTCTCTATAAAAAGGAAAGAAAAATAATCAACATTTTTATCTCGTATTTCTACGAAATATTAAGCGGAAATGTGAGTACGCCTGTCGCTCTACAGATAACATATTTAGCAATACATAGACCATTGCGTAAAAAGGAACTGATAATCATTAACGAGTGTTCATTCATAGTCTTTGACAATTACTGCTGATACATAACGCTCAACATACTCGTAGTAGCGAATTCTAAAGCCGGGTTTTTTCCCGGCGTTTCTTGTTAATATTTGCATATTCGATAAACAGTTTCCTCAAAAACGGCTCCAATATTTTTATAAAATGTTTTACTCGGGTGAAACAGAGGACGGTCAAAACCTTAGTTCTAGTCACATTTTTGGCTAACTCTCCCTAATTTGGCAAAAAATTAAAATTCCGAAAGGAAATTATTGGTAATAGAGATTTTTTTCTTGAATTAAATGTTCTAAATATTAGATTTTCAAAAGTAATCTACAAATTTTTGATGAAATGTGTGATTTTTACCCAATTTCTGCTTGTAAATAAAGCAATTTATAACACAATTTCTTCTTTATATTTTTTTTTTCATGAGTAGATATTTGTCAACTTCATTGAACCTTCTGAAATTTGGAAATTTAAAAAGTTAGAGGTAATGGAAGAAAGTATGTTCTACATTGTAGCATTAGTTTTTCAAAACATCTGCCAGTCCCTCTGTTTTTCAGTCTGTTCCAATACAACACTAGCGCTTAAATTAGTCGTGAGTAATTTTCCAAAATGAGTTTTGTCTTATTGATCTGAATAGACTTGATGCATAGCGATTTTGAAAGCATCTTTAAATTTTGGGGATACTTCACATGACGTCTCTAGGATGTTTTCAATTTTATTTTCAAAATTGGTTTCATTTATCATTCTTTTTTTAAGAATTAAGTGAAATGCACTTGTAAAAATGGCAGATTATCACTGCTACCCTTCAAATTTCCAAAAAACGCAAAAAGTTTGACCTTTTTTAAATCCAACTAATGTCATGTAAATTTTTCTGGAAATATTGTTACTTCTGGTTCAATTTTGAGTAAAATTCCGGCAATATTGAAAAAGACTTTGTTAAAAAACTACTCAAATCGTTTTCTTTTAACATTTTGTATAGATAGTACTGAATTCAGGGCTATATAATTTTTCTGTATCATTGTGGTGGATTCAGTGCACTGAAAATCATACCATCCATCCCAATTATGATATATAGTTTTGAGTTTTAAAAATTAAACCAATGTAATTTTTTTAATATCTCTCACGACATTAAACACAGAGGCCATTCAATCTGAAGTTTCAGAGGTAAACTTAAGTGAATAAAGTGGTTCAGGTATTTTATATGGAAATAATAATATAGTATGGTATATTTATCCTGGAAGTTTGCTACTTAGGTAAAGATTGTAATTAAGGGGCATTAGCTGCAATAGTGTTTAACTGAAATGGGTTTGAGTTGGTTTTGGATAACAAAAGAAAATATTGGAGTGTTCATCGTTTAAATTTCCTCCAGAAAAAACGCTAAGTGCTAAGTGATCGAGAAATATATATGAACAATGATAACGGCTCATAATAAATGAAGTTGTATTTTAAGTTCATCGGTTTTAATCGTTCATAGTTAAAATTGTCTTATCCGGGAGGATATATTCCCTGTTGTAAATGTTCGGTGCATATGCTTGTAAAATATCAAAACTTGTGAACTCTGACTGTCTCGTGATTTTTTTCGCACCAAGCATTGCGATTACTACATTGTATCACTACAATTTAACCTTGTTTCCTCATTATTATATGTTCTAAAGAGTTAGTTATTAAAAAATAACGAATGTTTTGAAAAAACGAGTAGTATTCGCGCCATTGTTGCTTAAACTGTAGGTTATTTTATTTTATTCTCCTGATATAGGTAAGAACACTAAGAACTACCAGAAAATTAGTTTGTAGATATGTTTATCTCATGTGTAGTAGACATGTGTCATATATAATCATGTCAATTTAGTGTCTTGTTTTAAGGTTGTCATATTCATTTTTACCAGAATTCTGATAACAGTAGGTACTACGTGTGTTTTTGCACCCGTCTCTCGGCTGATATCGACTTCCAAACAATTTAATTTAATACGTTTCTCTGATCAAAAATGACAACAGTTTGGTGGTATATCATTACCTACAATGTTTTATCTCCAAATCCTAAATTACGATTTTTAGTTTGTTTGTTGCTTTCGGAAGATCGGAATGCATTTATTGGTCAGGCAGTATTGTGCAGTCTACCAGACGTCACACGGGACGTCACAGCTTTGGAGAGTGTTTATACCTCTTTAAGGAAATGTTGAAACTTTGAAGGTCATACTGATCTGCAATTACATATAAGCCTTATCATGCTATTTCATGCATTAGGACTTGGCTGGAATTGGTCAAACTGAGACGATATGATAACGAGCTTACGTTGCGTAAAATAGGCAATTATTATCGAGGAGTCTTGAGAATCTATCACAAAACTATCATAATGTCATTTTCAATGCCTGATCTTGGACAGCTACGATCTGGTCAAACTCGAGGCCTTGGGAATTTCATATGTAAATTTTAATTTTAGGAGTATATGAGCATGTACATCTACATTAGTACAAGAAGCTTGTACATTTTCAACATTTGAACAAAAAAAACTTCAAATGGTGGCTCTTTTTTTCGGATAAAGCAAAGTATGCTTATAAAATTGATTGATTTCGGGCGCGTCAACTGATAAGGTCATTATTCCCGTAAGTGAAGTGGAAGCCTTGGAGAGATCGTTGTGATCTTCTGGTGATTCCTCTAGATTGTGAGGTCCGGCTTCTACCTACAAGTTGGCTTGCAGGAGTTTCCCAAACCAGGTATCTCCTAACAGCTGGGCACCACTCCAACGTGGACAAGCTCTGAGGTCCCAGCTACTTTCCCAACATGTGTGATAGTGTAGTGCATGCTATAGTAAATGTGTATAATGAATGAGGATGGGTCGAGGAAGAGAAAGGAAATATCGCGCCCGGTCCCTGGTTCATTTGTTAGAGTTCTGCTCCGGCTTTCGGCTGGTGTCGATCGCAGAAACCACGAAAAAAATACCAATCAGAGTAGCCGGTCGCTTGAATTCTCCTCCAGACAGCGGCTGAATTTGATCTAGTTATCTAACTAGATAGTGTCGAAAATTCTCCCACCCTAGGACCTCGTGGTCAGAGGCACTGTAGTGACATCAATTGACACCCTCAGCCACCTAATCCGATACGCTTATAAAATGGTCTAGGCTTCATTTTCGTTGAATTCCCTGTGAGTTTCTAAAATTCCAAATGTTCCAAACTTGTTCGGCGTCTTTATATAATTAGTAAAATGTTGAAGACAGGTTTTTCTTTAACGAGATATGACCAGAATTAGATCTTGAAATAATTATGAATTGCTGTAGGTAATATACCAGATTTTTTTTAAAATTGCAAATCTAAATGTTCAACTTCGTTTTTAAAGTATCGAAAATGTTTTTATCCTTACATGCAAAAGATAACTCACACGGAATCTTTATTGCTGTAAACTGTTTTCAGTAATAACGGCTGTTACTAAAGAGTTTTTGCATGTTTAATACCAGTTATGCAAAAGAACATTTTTAACCTGTCTCTCGATTTAAAATTTTTTATGTGATATGTTGAAACATTAGTACAATATTTGGATAGTTTGTATTGATACCTGATGAATATGATTCCTTCGTGATGTGGTATAGTTAAAGATAAAAGTTTCACCTTTGTGTATGCCATTTTCGACTAAAAAACTGATTCGTAACTGAAAATGCTTGGCAATGATAGGAAAAACAGATGGGCAGCAATCATATGCGTGGCTTCAGTTTAGTATTCGTGTATACTGTTGCTGTGATCTTAAAGTAAGGGTGCTATTGTATTTGATCCTCAGAGTTTTGTGTTATCTCAGGCTGGAATTTATGTTCGAAAAATAGCAAAGGGCCTTTAACTATTGAAAGAGCGAGCTATCAATAAAGAAAATGTTACCTAGAAAATAGGTAATATCTCGCATTAGACTTAAATCGACAATAAAACAAAAAGAGATGTTTTCCAAGTGTATTGACTAATAATGATTAGATATGCTTTCTGAATGTAGAAGAACAGTAACACGTAAATATCCGTCATTTTAAAAGTGATAATTTCTTATTAACATTTGTGACAAATGGTCCGTATACACGCTTTCGATTTTAATATCGGCTGTTACTCACTAGTACGTACATTTGAGATTTTAAATTCAATATTATTACAACAAAATAATTTTCAAAGCAGTTAGTATTGATTGACAAATTTAAAATATGACTATATCTTCTTGCTTAAACATATAAAAGAACTTTTGAAACTTATCAGTTACTTATTCCTCTACTTCACGACTAAAGATGTTATGAGTCTGTTAAATATAAAATCTACTTCAAGTTGCAACTAGCTTCCTTAGAAACAGATCTATGGTATGTCGGTCCCTCTACAATACTTTGCGCAAAATGTTGGATGTTTCAAATAAAGTAATGTCTTGCACTTCCCCAACTTTTGACTAACCTGGTGGTTTAGCCAAGTTCTAACACAAATTATCCGTAACAAATCCCAGAGCTCCGATAACTATCGGGACGACCTGTCCTTTAACGCTCCACATTCGGCTGCTCTCGATTTTCAAATTCTTGACTCTAGAGGTGGCTCAGGGCATCGGTTGATGTCACTGCATTTCTTCTGACCGGGACGTCCTAGGTTCAAGTCCCCACTATGGCAGGATTTTGGACCCTAGCTAGATGGCTATGTCGAGTTCTTTCGTTGTCTGGAGGAGAATACTAACAGCCGACTGGTCTGATCGGAAGATTTCCGTGGTTTCCTCGATCAATTCGCCATATCAGGCGAATGCCGGAGCACTACCCTAACAAACGTGCCACGGGCCGCGCGCGATCTTTCCTTCTTCTTCGTTGTCCTATCCTCACTCCTTACACACACATACATTAACATGTCCTACACTACCACACATTCCGGGAGACCGGTCGGGAGTTTATAACTTATGCCCCGCTGGTGGGAGATACATGGTTGGGAAAAACCGACTAGCCGACGGTTGGTGTGCACCGGATCTCACTATCCAGTGGAGGAAGATCTTCGACACCTCCCGAGAAAAATACAAGCTTTAAATTTATTTGTGTAGTGACCTTAGTAGTTGTACGGCCTAGAATCACTAATCGATCAATCAATCAATCAATCAAATCCAAAGTCTTGCATTTAAGACGTTTCTCTGCCTTCTTTGTTCGACGTTTTGATCGCTCGGCACAGCAATATCTACAAGTCGATTTTTTTTCTCCAAATTCAGGATAACAATATCCGACTTGTTTCCCGCTATCCTGCGATCAGTTTGAATTTGTTGGTCGTTCAATATTGTGCACAGTCCATCAGACATCATCGGTTTGGTGAGTATTCGCACCTTGGATCATGTGTTTGGAACTTCGAGAACGTTGTAGATCTGCCAGTAGGGATGTTCCTACAAAACCTATCGTGTTTTTTCATGTATTTGGTCGTTGCTAGAATTGGACAAGCTGAGACAATATGATCAAAGTTTTCTACTTTATTTCTTCCTATTATTATTATTATTATTATTATTATTATTATTATTATTATTATTATTATTATTATTATTATCATTATTATTATTATTGTAATTTTCTTATTGTGCTAAATCGTTATTACGTGATAAATAGATGCAGGAACATTGAAAAAGACGTCCCGGTTCTTAAGAAAAATCTAAATAAAAATATCTTCTTTTTTTTTTCAAATTCAAACTCTCAACTCTTGTCAGTCTATAGAAGCTAATCTGCGATATTTCGATTACGCGCTATTGAAACTGCGAAATGTGATCCCTGAAAGATGTTACAACATGGACATATGTGTTCCCACCCGGCATGAGTTTTTCGCCCGTCAACGTTATTTCCAAAAATATACTTCAACTTGCTCTTACCTGTTCGACGTGCGGGCACGAGCAGTGCTCTGGACGGTGAGCAGTTTCCTTCAGCGTCTATATACCGGAGGCACCGCTATCAGGCGCAGGGGGCGTGATCGCCATGCGAGTATGTGGGGTCTCCTATGGCGCAAGGTTCTCCACTGACCCCCCTCTCAGTTTTCCGGCGTCTCCCGCGCCTCGGTCGTTCTATCTACAGCACGTTATCATGAGCAGGAATGGGTGGAATCGTGAGTAATGACAATGGAATGACCTTCCCCCGAGCAGCACGACGACTCGGGCTAAGTCCGGGTTTATCGCGTTGCTTCCTGCGGAGGGAATATTCAAAACGCTAAAGACCCCATTCACGTGTGAGATACGGCCCAGTTTTTGCCGACGCGCACGTTGGATGCCGATGACGTTTTTATCGATGCCGATGTTTCCGTGCTTAACTCTCGTAGCTTTTTTTCTATTTTAAATATTAAGATTACTATTTCAAATTATATTGTTTCAAATAATTCAATAAAAAGAATAAATATATTTTATGGTAACTAAAATGCCTTGCCACCGGGAGTGGTAGTTCACCGCATCCTTTTGCCCCCGGAAGTGGTAATTCAGTGCTTCAACTGATGTCACTGCAGCGCTTCTGACCGGGAGGTCCTAAGTTCGAGTCCTGGCGGCAGCAAGATTTTCGACACTAGATCATTCGAGCTAGGTCGAATTTAGTCGCTGTCTGGAGGAGAATTCTAGCGGCCGGCTGCTCTGATCGGTAGTTTGTCCGTGGTTTCTCCCATCAACACCAGGCGAATGCCGGCGCAGTACCCTAACAAACGGGTCACGGACCGCACGTGTTATTTTCTTCCTTGTCCTGTCCTCTCCCCATACACACACACACACACACACATTATATGCACTACACTACCACATATTTCGTTAGACCGGTCGGGAGCTTAGAGCTTGTCCAGGCTGGGGCGGTGCCCCGCTGGTAGGAGATTCCTGGTTAGGGGGAAACCCCGCTAGCCGACGGTATGTTGACGCTGGATCTTGCCATCCAGCGGTGGAAGGTCACTGCCATCTCCCGAGAAACAAACATGCACTACACTTACGGGACTAATGACCTAAGCTGTTGACGCACCCGGAATCACCAACCAACCAACCAACTTCCTCTTGCCCAATTTCTTTATCATACAAACATGTGTTAGACCAGTGGCAGGTCATTAGGTAGTGCAACCCGAAGATAATCCTAAAATACAAACAAAATGTATTCAAAACGTTCCAGGACTGTTGGCATACAAACAATATAACACAGAGGATCTAAGTATATTTGGTATTAAACTTCTACTTAGTCTCCCTGTAATTCAATATAACGCTTGCATCAAAAGTACAGGTTCTCAAATGCCTATTGAAGTGTCCCTCTTTCAACGCCGTCATTGTCATCAGTTCTAGTGAGTTATCAGTTCAGTTCTAGTTCAGTGTCATTAGACAGTGTCATTTGTCACTGTCATTGTCATCAGTTCTTTTGTCATTGCCGGTTAGATCGCCTCTACCGGCTTGTACCGCTCCCCCTTGTACCGTTCCCCTTTCATCTCCAATTTCAACTTTGGGGACAAAAAATAGTCGGGAGGGGATAAATCTGGAGAATATGGATGGTGTTTGATGCTAACTACCTGTCTTCTTGCCAAAAACTGCTGCACAATGATGGACGTGTGAGACGGTGCGTTGTCGTGCAATTGCCACTGCCTAGCAAATCGGACCTATCCCGGCGCATTCTTTGCAGAATCTGATTCGAAACGTCTTTGTAGAATGTCCCAGTCACAGTGGACTCTTGTCGAAGGAATTCTCGGTAAATGATGCCCCGTCAATCGAAAAAGGCTATCAACATCGTTTTTATTTTCGATTTGGACGCTCTCATATTCATCGGTCTACTCTTTTTGGGGCTTGTCAACTCAGAACTCAAACTATATACAATTTTGTTTACGAATTTTACTGTAGACATCAAGTTCCATATCTGGTAACGATTTTTTGCAAAAAAAATTGGAACTTGGTCGGCCATGGCAACCAAGTCTCTGCCGAAATTTGTAGTTTTTTTTACTCAGGAGTGAGGGTGTGCGGAACAAAGTGGGCACAGAGCTTCTTTATTTTTAAAATCCCTGTCATTGTAAAACCCGATCCGAAACTCAACTTCAACGAATTGGCTATTTCTTCTATCGTCCTCCTGCGACCTGACCTTACCAGCGCTTGCACACTCTCAATATTTTCGTCCGTTCTAGTTGAACGCAGACGCCCAGATTTCTCATCATCTTCCATCGATATCGCATTTCAACCTCGAGTATCATTGAAACACTCGTGAACGGCTTATAGCACCATGACCATACACTAATTTAATAATTTCATAAATCTCTGTGGCCAATTTCCCCAATTGTAAGCTAAAGTTGATGTTTATTCGATGCTCCATTCCTTCACAATTTCAGCACACACATAAACTTCACACAACTGGACGTTAGCAGGTTGAAACTGGTCAGAAATGATTGAAACTTCAGGTGTCCAAGACAGAAGGGTATTGTTACGTCATTCCGTGTGCTGCGCAGAGTTAGCGCCATTTTTATTGTTGTACAAGCCGCAGTCCTGGAACTTTTTAAATATATGGTGTGTTATATGTTAGGTATATGTGTTTTTGATTTAATGTCATTCAATAATCAAAATATAGCTGCAATATTCATTTATGACATCATTTTGATATCAAAGAGCCCTCGTCAAATGCTCGCCTTTGCATCTAGTCGCAAGCTAGGCTGCGCACCTGTGTGACGTCATGATTACGGACGTTTAACTTTACGAAGCACGACACATTCGATAGGCCATGCGTCGCTATGCGTTAACACACCTATCTTTCATTCATTACCCGTGCGTTTTAATACCACAACGATACGTAGCAAGCGCCACAAGCTTACACTGCAAAGCACTGGGCCTTGGGTAATCGGAAAAGAATGCCGATTTTCTGTCTTCGCCTAAATATCACTGTAAACCAGGAGTGTCAAACTGCGCCCGATCGAGCTACTTGCCGGCCTGGGAAGCCCGGTGCCGGTAGCACACTTAATCTCGCGAGAGCAAAATGCGGAGCCACGAATGTAAAGGAAGGTAGCCGAGCAGGCCAGCGAGCCGAGCGGAGTTGTCGAGCGACGCGATTGGATACGGCGCGAAGCTTTAATTAAACATTTGACAGAAATTTAATTTTTTTAATTTTAGAGTGGTCGTTAATGTAATTAATCAAACAGGAGGAAAGAAAATGGAGTTTTTCCTTCAACACAACGAAAATATTGAAGCCAAATGATTTTTTAAAATGAGTATTCGCATAAAATGAGTCGGTAATTATGGGATGGACAGACTCAAGGATGTTTTATGTTAACGCGAGGATCGAAGGTCCGAACCTCGTCCTCAACTTGGACACGCGTAGCGAAGCGTCACAATTCCACGGGAAAACTTTTGATTTAAACTCCAAAACAAAGTAAATAACTTGTGTCTCGGGAGAGTTCACGCTCTCCGATCGCTCGACTCCGCTCGTCTGTCTTCGTATACGTTCGTGGCTCCGCAATTTTCTCCCCTGAGACACACGTCCGGAAGTAAAGGCCACTTCCCCTCACTCAGCTTCCGGTTCTCCTCTCTTCAAAGGGTTGTACACACGCTAACTACAAAGCGCGCTCGAAATACTACGAAGAATGATTGCTTTATAGGAAAGAAACTTTGCCTGATGTCTTCTATCCAACAAATAAGATTTGAATTGGTTATCTATCTATTACTTTATTTCGTGTTTATTTTCTTTTTGAATTCTACCTTGCATAAACATTTTTGTCAAGTGGAAGGAATTTCTTTGAATGCCAAAATCTGTGTTTGTTTTGTGTTATATTTGATTAAATCGTTCAGTTATAAGTTATATATACCAATAATGTGAAAAATAACAATTCTCTTCTACGGACGGATAGCTTGTTTAACAGATAAAAATCATTGTAAAACTTCCTAACCCGAGAAACTTCCGAATCTCTTCATTTCGTTATGTTTAAAGAATGTAAATAACATATAGAAAGATCAAAGACCCATGAAGCTTCTGAAACACAAAAAAAACAGTTTGCAATTGCATTTAGTAGAAACTCAAAGTATAGTATGTGCGTGGTGTACTACACCACACAAAAACTTGTGTTCTACCAGGGAGCGTTGACCCCAGGTTGGGCACCTAAGATTTTTGCTTTTATCCTCATCCCCCACCGACGCACAAGTACACCGACAGGCTGGTATCGTAGGAACGTAGTTTGCCCTCGCGGTAACCTCATTCAATTGTTGGGTCGGACCGCTCTGCTAGCACAGAGCTCCCGGCTTTCCAGACCGATGCCGGCGTCAAATCGATGCGCCTCTCACATGCGCCGGAACCAGACCCTCCCCTATGCCCAGAGTATCGGGCCACTGCCACGACGAATCCAAGTGCCCAACTGGGAACCAACAGGTCAAGACCCACGGCGCTCGGAGCCCGCAACCCGTCTCCTCACTGCCTTGAGACTATCGACGTGAGTACCGCCGGAACCTATGCAACCCCGACAGGATAATTGATGTTCCCCGTCTGGACTTTGATATGTGGGTTTGAGGTACGCTGCACGGAGGATGCCGGCTGACATACCTCACGCCCAATCCCGCCCAAGGGTCGGAAGCAAGCCATCTACTCACTGAGAACTCATCTCAGATTAACGGAACATCTCAGAAAAAAACATGAATTACAGTGCTGGCGTGCCGTGGCCCTTTCTATAATGAAAGCTTGGAGCAAACTGTTAGTGAATTAAAGAACGGCAATGCGCCTAGTAAGGATTGTATCCACCCTAAAATGTTGGTAAACGCTTTCCGATTTTTACGATCTGAGCTCCTAAACTTGTACAATAAAGGTATAGCAGAAGGATAGTTCCCATAAGAATGGAAGAGTGACCAAGTAGTGCTTCTTGGAAAGAGAAGCGACAAAATCCCTACTGATCCTAAAGCATTCCAGCCTATCTGTCTCCTGCCGCTGCTTGGCAAAATACTTGATAAGATGTCAATTAGGAGAGTACACGCGCACATCATACCCATCTCCCTACCTCACTACGAGAATCACAAAGGAACTACACTTAAACGAACTCGTTAGAGTTCACAGAACAAATTAAGACATACATGAACCAGCTTGATATAAATCAAGAACATATTGATTATACAATTGTAATTTCTTCACATTATAAAAAAGTTTGGTAACGAATTAATTTAACTTATGAAGACATAAAGAAGATCTAAAATAACCCCATGTTGTAGCGAAAAGTGAAAAGAAGCACTAAAGCAATCTAAACATGCCTTCAACAGATACAAAGAACACCATTGAAAACAAAAATTAACTGCAGTAGAAAGTAGGAGAATTATAAATGAAAGTAAAGAAGGGGTTCTCTCAACTACAAGCATAAATAACAATATAAAATATTCCTGAAAAAATATTTTTCAGGATAACAATAAATAATCCTATTGTTCCATACAAATTAAAAATGCTCAAGTAGTTACAAAAAATCAGAAATAATTGCCAATGAATTTTCAAAGAACTCCAAAACACAAAATTATTCAGAAGCCTTCCAAATCGATAAGAAGAGGAGCATTCAGTTCATAACGATTAAATCTCTTCAGAAGAACATCTTTATGATTGCATCCCAGTAAAGGAAGTTATCTTTATTATTAACTCTGCCAACAATTCCGAACCAAGTCCTGACTAAGTATGGAATATTCTTTATCATAACGTACCGTTGGAAGGAAAACACTTCCTACTCAAAATCTACAATTCTACATGGGAAGAAAGCCTTTTTTAAAGTTTTAAAATTTTTAAATTTGCAATTGACAACCCTATCCCCAAACCGAAAAAACATAAAACAAAGAGTTAAAATTACAGATCCATGTTGCTCATCTGTCCCATGAGCAAAATATTTGAAACAATGTTTAACCATAGGCGTGGGTAGTTCCCATACTTGATAGTTTCAAATAATCAATTTGGCTTTCGAGCAATGCACTCAACTAGTTCTCATCTTATCAGCAAAAACACATGTATTCAAGAAGCATTTTCTAACGAACAGCATGTACTTGCTGTTATAGTGCGATAGAGAAACGTTATGATATGGTCTGAATACATCGAATATTACTCAAACTGAAGGAAATTGGTATCAGTGGCAACATGTGCTAGTTCATTAAGAACCTGACAGAAGACAGAGTCGTGCAAGTACAAGGAAACCTATCTGATAAAACGAAAATAGGGAACTGAATTTCAGAAAGCTGTCATGGGTGACACTCTCTTTTTACTGGAAATTCATGATTACACAACATGTTGGAGAAAGTAATTCACTACGTATATGAACAAGATTTATCCACTTTTATCAGGGCTTTGCAATATATTTCTGCCAAAAAAACTTATTTTTGCATAATTACACTACTTTTCATATACAACGCGAGTACATATTTCAGCGAGAAAGTAGGAACAAAATGCGAGTAACATTTTGAATTGTAAATTCTCTATTTTTGTTTCTGGATAAGATGCCAAATTTGATAAAAATTATTCCAGTGATTCTAAAGAATTTTTGGCGCTTAGAAACATACATACTCTCACTATAATGGTAGACGAAATTTTGCATGTCACCTATCTGGGTTATTTTAACGAGTGTGCTATGACACAGTATTTTTTGTCTTATAAACTTCTATTTATCCGTTTTCAAAAAGAGAAGTATTCCGTTTTCCTTAAATTATTATTATTATTATTATTATTATTATTATTATTATTATTATTATTATTATTATTATTATTCCTGTAACTCATGACTAAAGATGTTATGAGTCGGTTGAATAAAAAATGTAACCCAGGTTGCAACTACCTTCCTTAGGAACAGATCTAGGGTTTGTCGGTGCCTTCACAGTACTATGCGCAAAATGTGGGATGTTCCAAATAATGCAATTTCTTACACTTCATAGAGTGTTGAATAACCTGGAACTTTAGCTAAGTCCTTTCACGCAGTGGCGTAGCTTGCATTGGTGTAACCCGGGGCAAAACTAATAGTGTCACCCCCCACTAAATTAAATATAAAAATATCTATATCTGAAACGTTTATACATTATTTAATAAAACATAAGTATATTTGCACGATATTAAAGATAGTTTGTAGATTATTTTATCAAGATTCACGATAAGATAAGATAAAGTATTCGCTGAAATCGAGAATCTTGGACCACTGAAGAATTGGGGCTCACTGCTTATACGAGTAGTTTCGCGTTTTACTTTACATTATTTTTCTTTGCTTTCTTAGTATATATTATTTAATTGTACAACTATTAAATTAACATAATATACATGATTTTAAATAAACCATTAAAATTAAATAATTAGAACTATAAAATTGTATAATTGGTGTCACCCCAATATGGTGTCACCCGGGGCGCCCCCCCTGCCCCCCCTAGCTACGCCACTGCTTACACAAATTATGCGGAACAAATTCTAAAGCTCCTCTAATTCACGGTTAAAGATGTGAATATAACTATCGGGACGATCTGGGCTTTTACGCACCACATCCGGCTGATTCGATTTACAAACTCTAGTATTTAAGCCGTTTCTCGGCCTCCTTGATTAAGACGTTTCGATCGCATAGCACAGCAACATCTACGAGTAGAAGTTTTTTCTACAAATCCCGGAAAGCAATATCCGGTTTATTTGCTGCTATCGTGCGATCAGTTTGAATTTGTTGGTCGTACATTATTGTAGACAGTCCAATAGACGATTCCAGTTTTGGTGAGTGTTCTTACCACATGTTTGGATCTTCGAGGGCGTTGCAAATCTGCCAGTGGAGATAAGTACACACTGTATCGTGTATTTTCAAGAATTTGGTCTTTGTTAGTATTAGATAATCCGATACGATACGATCAATAGTTTCTACGTGTTCATGAATAATGAGGAATTTATCATCTTGAGATATTTTGAGAAATGTTTATCATAATGTGTTCTCAACGCCTGATCTTGGACAGCTATTACAACTGCTTCCGATTCTGGCTTCGTTCTTCCCCTTTTAACTCACATATATGATTGATACTTATTAATATGAACATTTTCGATTCTTTTTAAGTAATGTCCATGGAAAGGTTTGTCTCTCAAAGATACCTTTAACATTTTTTGTGTCTTACATTTCATGTTAAGTAGCATCAGAAGTTCAGTGTCTCTGTTAGTCTGCTTGTCTTGCATGGCTTTCTTCGCAATGTTTTTGCTACACTTATAATACCTCTCTTTCCCATTCTTCGTTCAGATTTGATGACCACCCCCATTAGGGGGTCACCTTGATGACTGACTACATACGATTTCTAACCCAACTATTGCATTGTCCTAGTTAATTTGTCCGAGTTCTGTTCCTCCTTCCTTACGTGACACAAAGTCTATGTACATTAGCTCGAGGGTGGGCGACACGATGCATT
>BLKR01016456.1:0-27372 GCA_011170035.1 Teleogryllus occipitalis | reverse complement strand
TGCCCACGAGCAATCGCAAACACTTTTTGCTTATCTTTAGGCACTAATAAAAAGAAGAAACACCTAAAAACACAATTATTTAATCACTACCTCTCTGTGAGTAGAAGGCGATGAGCACTGGTCTCCAACACGAGATGTACTATAATGCGACTGATAGAGCCACGCGGTGTCAGCGCGAGATCGTGCAAGTTTGAACTAGTTCTACTGCCGCCTCAAGCGATGCAGAAGAAAAACAATACTCAATTCATACACTATGGACAGTCTAAAATCAAACAAATACCCAACTTAATTCATTTGAGTACTTTGGAAAATTGAATTATGTCCACCTAGATGGCCGAAATTACACACTGTGCGTCGCCGGTTGTAGCTCACGCAGGCCACGGCCTTACACTAACATGCACTACATTACCACATTTCCGGGAGACCGGTCGGGAGCTTAGAGCTTGTCCCGGCTGGGGTGTTGCCCCGCTATTGAGAGAGTCCTGGTTAGGGGGAAACCCCGCTAGTCGACGGTAGGTCGGAGCCGAATCTCCCCACCCAGCGGGGGAAGATCACCGCCACCTCCCGAGGAGAACACATGCACTACACTTATGGGACTAACGACCTAAGCTGTTTACGGGCCCGGAATCACTAACTAACCAACCAACCAATCACGGGTAGGTCACCACAGATATTATGTGGGAGATATGCCTCGTCCCGAGATATAAAAGGGACTGATGGCCACAGCAGTTGAGCGTCCCGAAACAGAAAATAATAAATTATCTAACCACAAATAAATCTTGAAATTTGTTTCTTTTGTCATGTCTCCAATATCTTCAAAAAAGTCATTTTTACTTTAAATTGTCTAACGTTTTAATAAATGTACACACGAACAGGCTTATAATCAGCACGCGAAACGTCGTGTATGCAAAATAAATACTTTTTCAACGAATGACTTTATTGATTGTCAACAATAAAAATATATTTTAATTGTGAATTTGAATTGTAACTTCCAACAACCACTCAAACTGTATTTTGTGGGGTAGTTTCCAATTTGTGTTAGAAACGTTTGTTCATAAAATAAGGAACTCATAATGAATTAAAATATATTCATTATTTTTCTTTATTTTAACTTCTCAAATTATAGTAAATAAAATTATTTAAATTCCAGAGTAAAACATTATAATCTATGCAATGGTCTATGCATTCTAAATTTCAGTTTAAAATTCACGATTGGGAAAATTCTGAGGTTCTACTTTTTTCAGTACAACTTGGATTAAATAAACTGCCAGTGACCACAATCATCCTTTTTCGGAAACCCTTCAGCACTTTCACCCTTTAGCAGACCCTTCAGCACAAACCCTTTTCCATCGTCAGGATCGCCCCTCCCTCCTACTTCAGAGGGGTTGAAAGTTACGTTGTCTGTCGCGATTGTAAATGAGTGCATTTCAAAAACTAAAAAGAAAATAATAAATATACTGTTTGGCGATATAAAAGTATAATGATGTTGTTGTTTTGAAATAGTATGTAAAAATTATGTATTATTGAAGATTCATTTATTTTCTTCCACCCTGTATGGAGAGTAACCAATGGGGAGACGTGAAGGGGTGATGGTCTGAGGGCGGCGGGAGGAGAAGGAGTTCGTAGCAGTTAATAGAGTTGCATAGTGCGCGAGTGGAGCGCTTGTGGTCGAGTGGCTGTTCGTCGCCTGGCGGTTGCGGTAGCGGGGTCTGCAGCGGAGGGCGTAAAGGTCTGTAGCAATGGGGAGCACTGGACAGGGCCCTCACCATCGCTGTGGTCTCTCGCAGCCGAAGCCTTGAGCCAAGGGTACGGCGAGCTTCACCTTTCGACCCTTTTGGCTGTACTTAGGCAGCGCGTAAATGTCAAGGCAAGGGCTGGTATTCCGATTTAATTCCATTGCACTTAGTTGTACACAATATATCATTGCTATTTAGTTGTAATTCATTAAATTTTCACAATATTCACAATATAGGAAATTCCTGAAGAATACGAATAAGAAAACTGGCGTATCGGCTCTTCTCTTGCAGACTCGGATGTTTTGAGGTGGGATATACAGTCATTGCCCTGCTCAGTTATGTGTAACGGGGCTCCTCGTGTCATATTAGTCAAATGCAACTTTATTTTCAGAGTATTTTTCTTCGTCGCGTATTTCGCGATTGTATTGCAGGTTCGTAGGTACGAAACACACAAACGGAGCCAGTGGTGGGCGCGAAATTATTTCGTTAGTTATTCTCCGCTGGACTGTGGGGGCAGCGTAAGGGGCCTTTGCGTAAGATACACCCTTGCAGTCCGATTGATTGATTGAATTTTTCGTGTTTCCGGGCGCGTCAACTGCTCTGGTCATTAGTCCAGTTTTGTAGTGCATGTTTTTCTCGGGAGATAGCTGTGATCTTCCCCCGCTGGATGGCGAGATCCGGCGCCGACCTACCGTCGGCTAGTGGGGTTTCCCCCTAAACAGGACTCTCCCACCAGCGGGGCACCGCCCCAGCCGGGACAAGCTCTAAGCTCCCGACCGGTCTCACGGATAATGTGGTAGTGTAGTGCATGTTAGTGTAAGTGTGTGTGTAAGGGGAGAGGATAGGACAAGGAATGGGAAGGACAGATCGCGCGCGGTCCGTGGCCCGTTTGGTAGGGTACTGCTCCGGCATTCGCATCGGAGAAACCACGGAAAACTACCGATCAGAGCAGCCGGCCTCTAGAATTCTCCTCCAGACAGCGACTGAATTCGACCTAGCTGAAAAGCTAATGTCGAAAATCCTGCCGCCGTCAGGACTCGAACCTAGGACCTCCCGGTCAGAGGCGCTGCAGTGACATCAGTTGATGCACTGAGCTACCGCTCCCGGTCCCTTGCAGTCCGGTTAGCTCAGGGCTCTTCGTTCAAATTACCCTTGACGGGTATTGGAGGCGTTCTGGAAGGTTTTTTTAGAAGGTTCTTCTAACAATTTTCGAATGCACTTTGACTTCGGAGCAAAGCCTTCTAGAAGGACCTTCCACCGAGGGAATCTTTGGAGAGATTTCGCGGCGATGTTCTCGCATCGAGGGAATTACGCCCAGGGAAGTGATCAGTTGTAGGTAGACATGAAACAGGGGGCATGGAAGGTCATAACATGTTCCTTTATTATCTAACGTCGAATTCATGTAGCCAGAAGTCTTCAAGAATCATCGAGAAGTAAAGCGAGTATTGTACCACGCGACGCAATTGATGTATTTGAACGTAATTCTTGCTCTAAAGAGAACTCTGCTTGCAGGTTTGCCCTCGCCAGAAACTCTAAGAGAAATAGCGGTGAGCAAGGAAGGCGAAGAAATCTCTCAACAGTTAGAACCTCTTCACGTCTCGTCCAGGAATAGTCTTCATGAAACCACTAAGGGGGCCACCAAGGGTGAGACAGCTGGAGATCTTGGAATTTTAGTTTTCAGATCAGAAGAAAAGGGGCGGGAGGGGAAGGGTTACTAATCGGGTTCTGCTCTTCATTTAAGGAAACTGCAACGTCGCATTCAATATTGATTACCGAACGAACCAAATCAGGTTTTTTGAGCCTAATCACTTTGGAAAAATTCTACACTACTTTTTTCCATTTGGACTAAAGAATTCAAGGAGATCAAGGGTGGAGCGAGTGGGTGGCTTAATTTATTTTATTTTCAGGTCACCGGGAAATAGGTGGGCTGGGGAAGGTTACTAATTTGGGTCTGTTCTTGATTTCAGAAAACCTTTGAAATGCTGCATTCAGTATTGTCTTAGGCTTGGTTTTATTTTGAAAGTTAAAAAAATTTATAATTTGAAATTGATAATTGGCTAACGATAGCTAATCTTTAGCAAATAAATGTTCCTCCCTTCTTTCAATTTTTTACTTATCCCTCTGCAGATGGCTTTGGTAAGATTCTAATACGGTTTGTGTACAGATCTACGCTCGACAGTTTCCTCTTACAAGAGGAAGTAAGTTGCACTTTAGCTACAATCTACTGAAAAAGAGGAGGTTGCGAAGAATATATTGCTCTACATTAAACTGTGATGTAAAATAAAAATGTATAAGAAACTGTATTGTTACTTTCCCTTTTTTGTTCCTAAGATTTAGATACATACTAGAAATGTGTGTCCAAGTCTTAATTTCCAAAGTTGCACTTCCTCTTATACAAATCCTCGGATTATAACCTAATTTTGTTACCTCTAAGTACCTAAAAACCGTAGGGTTCTGAAATTAAAAATTCTCAAATCCAGGATTAATTTTCTCTGGTAAAATCAAAATTCTCTCATTTGCAAAAAGTTCTCGAGCAGAGTATTTGCAATTTGAAAAACTGGATTATACAATAGTTGCCTAATGAATCTAAATTGCAGTGGGGTAGCATGATTGTTGCCTTCGGGTATGCAACCTGGGAAATGAAAAAAATAATTTAAAACTACTGAATATTCACCACTTCTGACACTGGTAAATTAGAGGAGAAGTATTTTGTATATTTAAAATAAAAATGGATCCAGTAAAAGTAGTAATGGTGCACATTCATGAACCAGTTGAAGGTTAGAAAAAAGTTGCAGTTTATGACCTACCAAAATATACACTGAACAATGATACAAGAATAAAAAGCACTCCCATTTTAATAATTGAAGGGCTCAGTAGAAAAAGGGGCTATCCGACATTCGTTTTGTGAATTTGAGTTATTAGCATTATACAAAATTTCAAATGTTCTTTTAGTGTAATGTTATAAAAAATCCAATATGGACATATACGCAAGTGTACTGTTTAAAAGTTTAAAAATGTATTGAGTTATGAGTGACGTCCAGGTAAAACCCTCATTATCTCAGAACCCTCATTATCTCTCTATTGATCACTTCAATTGTCCCATACGCATTATTAGATGCATTCAAATTGGCATAGTTTATAAAAGGAAAACATTAGTCTATAACAGAAAAAAACTAGGAAAGAGAAAATCATTTAATTTATAGACACGTAACAAAAAAACAGTTGACAGTTCTTTGCTGCTTACTTCACGAGTTTTCATCCAGTGTCAAGGAGACAAGAGGCTTTTGAAATTTCATTTTTAATTTCACGGGTCATTGACATGCTCACACTTGAAATCAAATCGTTCTGAATTTCTAATGAGATTGCGCGAAACACAGTGGAATTTTCCATATGATCCTTGCGAGGTTTATCAGATAATATTTCACTTATGAAATTTCATCTATTTGATGATTCCGAGCTCTCCTCATTGCCACGAAATGCAAGCGCTTCCTTCCCGATAACGCATACAACTCGAACGAAGTTTGTCAGAATTTTTCTATTTTTCCTTACATCACTTTTTATTGTCGCCCAACAAAGCCTGTACTGGCTTCATAAATAAAATTCTATCCTTTCCAATTTTCCAAACAATTTCAACTGTTTCTCACATGCTATGTGAGTGTACAAGTACTTACTATGTGTCTTCATTGCGTTGTAAATATTTCTTAAATCAGCTTTACTATTGAAATTCCACACTTTTTTCGTTTGAGTATAGACTAGGAAAATAATTTAAGACTCTTACATCCACTTGTCCTTGATTCTTGCTCATAAATTTTGCTTTGCAATCTCTCTTGCTTACAAAATGTCTCTGATATGTCTTAATGTTCGTAATTATACTGAGGTGATATTAGAGGGCTTGCTTTAATTATATTTTCCTTTTCAGAGAATGCTAGAGTGTCTACCTCTAATTTAAATTTCTTCACGGCACAACAATACGTTTCCATACTTTTATACTCACCTTTTAGGATCGCGTTGTGCTCGCCCTTCACGTCACATATGTGCACTTAACTGGCACATACCCTTCTGCATTGAACCGGCACAATCCCTATCCTAAATCGGCTACGAACATATAGTTGCTACATGCATTAAAATAAGATAACAAATTTAAATAAATCTACAATGTTTATAAATGAATCTTATAGTACAAACACCGAAGAAAGCAATGAAATTTCGTAAAACGATAGTTATATCATAAACACCCTGGATGTAATGAGTCACTGTGCATCTGATTCACAGCGCAGTCGAGGCAGCTTTTCAGAGCACGGTGTAAGAAATATATAATAAATCTTACGCCGGTTTCAGAGTTGTTTATCCTTGTGAAGAATGGAATCTTCAACGTCGCGATGTTTAAAATATGAAATGGAAGAAGAGAGAAAGAAAATAAAAAATGGACAATTTACAATTTAAAATAAAAAATTGCTGATATTGTGAGGGTATGGAACACATCATGCACATCCATGGACGCTACACACCTGAAGAAATCATATTCAGCAGTATAGAAATCATACACAGCAGCGTCAAATGCAGGTCGATATCAGTGACGGGGTTCGGCGCATTTTAAACAAATTGCAGTGAAATATTTGCATAGTTCGAAGCAACGCTCTTAAAGTAGACATTCCAAGTTTTAATCTTATCTGAAGTACAAGTATGTGGGATAAAAATTTAAGGGACTATGGCCATTTGAAATGTATCCATTTCTGTGGTTTTAACGTAAAATTGGTCATATTTGAACTAATGTGGTACATAGTTTGAGTCAAGTAAATATTGTTTGGTGGTCATAAAATTGTTGCAGAATAACTTGTGCCCCACTTCAGTCAAAAAACCGTTAATAAAAATACCAATAAATAATATTTATTTGTTATATTCTAAAAAGTAGTGAAAAAGGCCGAAAATGGAATGTTTATAAGGTTTGTGGCACCCCTAAACTCATTTTAAAAAATGTTGGTACTAATGTTGTCCTTAGATCGAAAATAAAAATTCGTTCTTAGATCGTGACAAAAACAAGTTTGTTGGTGATTTCCACCATGCTGTGGACTAATTTCATATAAATATGTAGGTCCGTTTGAAAATTCAAGGTGAAATCAAGGTGTTTATGCGTACAGATGAATTGATAAGATTGGGCAATTCATTACCGCGTTTTTTGGTTCCTGGATGAATTAGGTTATTATTTCATAAAATTTATTGCTGGATATTCATACGTCTTTAGATATTTCCTGTCATGTACAGATGTGCACTCCGGCTGTGATTTACTATTTATCCGATGAGGTGTCGTGTATTTTAAAATTGAATGATCTGTTTAGTATATAAACTATAAATTTTTTTGAAGATAATTGGGAATGCCTTGATGGCGGAATTTGTATTTCAGTTGTGTGTGCCAGACTAAATGGAATGCTTTGCTAAAATAAAAAAAATAGAGCTGCCGTGTACTTTTTCTCAAGAAACCCTTCGATATCAAGTTTGTAACTTAGAATTTTGTATTCAGTCGAGTGATTTGCCCTAAAACCGGACTAGGTATCAGGTGAGGCATTTGTAACGTCTAAGAATTTATTTACTAAAATTAGTGTATCAAACACTTTAGCTAAAGAAGGTTATAGGTTAATTGGTCTGTAATTGCCTAGTTGTTGTAGGCATTTATTTGGTTTGTTCATTACAGTTATTACAGTATTATTGAATGCAGATTTCTAATTGTTTGGGTAATAACCTAGTTTTGAAGTTGCATTTGTATTGCTGCTATTGCTGCAATTGTGCATGTGGGTAATTCTTTTAATATTTGAGTATTAGATCGTGCCTTGTCGTTTTTCTGTTTTCGTGTTTGTTTATTATGTGTTTAAGTGCTGCGGGGGCTATGAATTTTCCTCTTACATCCGCGGAGTTTATAGGATGTTTAACGCTGTTTAAAATTTCCTCATCAAATGTATGGTTTACTATCGGATTAGGTTGTAAGGTATTTAAGAATTGAATAGCAAAAGCCTCCGCTAGTTCATTTGTGTGGAGGGTATAGTGCCGGATGGATAATTTAATGGTAGTATTCTAATGGTAGCCGTATTGTGTGGGATCGGGAGCGGTGTCTCAGTGCATCAACTGATGTCACTGCAGTGCCTCTGATCGGGAGGTCCTAGGTTCAAGTCCCGACGGCGCGGCGCATCAAATCATCGCACACTGTTACCACTATATCTTTGGTTTCTCTAGCCATTTCCTTGGGAGTGTATAAACGAAATTAAAATATTGGATGATTGAAATCATCCGACAAACATGCTGTCGTAAAAAGCTACAATTCGACATGACATTTCGAGCCATTCGCGCTACAGCTTGGGCTTCTACACCTCTTTCTAGATACGGAGGGGAAATGAGAGCGGTTTCGGCGGAAGTTGACCGTGCTCGCAGGAGCGCCAGCCTTCACAGGCAGGCAAGTAGCTCGTGCGGACGCAGTTTGACGTGCCTGTTGTACGGCGTCGTATCACCAACTTGATCTTGTGAAGTATTTAGAGGTCTTGTCCAAGGGCCTGCCCTTGGAGGTAGGAGAGGAAATGGGTCATTGTTACAGACTGCAGATTGGCTGTTCCCAGTTTGCCCGCTTTCATATCTTATCCCTTGATATACATTTTGTCAAATCCCCGAATCTGAGAAGTTTCTGTTATACAACATAACTTCATAATTCCTGGAATCGCACTTAGAATTTACGATAAATAATATCTTACTGAAGAACTAAAATCGTCTAAAATGTTAAATGGGGACTAAGAATTGCACCACTAGACAGCGTAACATCGCCGCAGACCGTTTGACAGCCTATTGCTCAGCCGTGGGAATCTTAAAATAATCGTAGAAAAGAAACAGGATTTAATGAGTGTAGTTCTTTTCTTGTTCATGTGTGTTAATTCAAATTATTTCATAATCGTTTCATGCCTACACAGTATTTCAGGAACTCCTGGGTGTGCGGATGTTCGGATATGCGGTTCCACCACTCACGGCTAGACAACTTCCCGTTCACCAATCGAGACATTTCAGGTGTCATTCAACGTGTCTTGTTTTCCTGATGGGGAACTGATAATTTGTTTTCGTATTCGGCCAGAAGATTAAAAGGAATTTCCAAAAACGTACTTTTGTGTGTTTTAGCCCTGCGATCTTAGTGGGTTGATGGGGAGTTAAACCAACGCCAAATATATCTACTCGTATGTAGGTGGGGTTGATTGAGCCCCAGTACCCTCTGGTTATTTTCGATTCATGACGCCATAATTTTCTTCCATGACGTTTGCATCCTGATTACTTACTTTTCTAATAAATTTTCAAATTGTCTTGAAACATCGACTTTATGAAGTAAATAAGAAAATCAGAAAAGTAGTATAATACTAGAGAATACATTTCTTAAAAGTGCAAAGATAGATTTTCAATTTAATGTGACTTAAAACGTATTCACTTAAACATAAATAGTAACCGAACTAATTTACAATGATTTAACAATAAAAATAGAGAAAAATGTAGAAGTACAGTTTGATCAATTATATTCAAATTAGAAAACAAAACGTAAAAATATAGCTGTACTAAATTCTAACTATTCGCATTATTCATACTTGAAAGTATTTTTATTGATTCATTGATTGATTTTTTTCGTGTTTCCGGGCGCGTCAACTAGTTTGGTCATTAGTCCCGTTAGTGTAGTGCATGCTTTTTCTATGGAGATTACGGTGATCTTCCCCCTCTGGATGGTGAGATACGGCGCCGACCTACCATCGGCTAGTGGGGTACCTAACCAGGACTAACCAGGACTCTCCTACCAGCGGGGCACCGCCCCAGCCGGAACAAGCTCTAAGCTCCCGACCGGTCTCCCGGAATATATGATAGTGTAGTGCAGGTTAGTGTGTGTGTGTGTGTGTGAGAGTGTGTAAGGGGAGAGGATGGGACAAGGAAGAGGAAGGACAGATCGCGCGCGGTCCGTGGCCCGTTTGTTAGGGTACTTCTTCGGCATTCGCCTGGTGTTGATCGGAGAAATCAAGGAAAACTAACGATCAGAGCAGCCGGCCTCTAGAATTCTCCAGACAACAACTGAATTCGACCTAGCTGAAAAGCTAGTGTCAGTGCCGCCGTCAGGACTCGAACCTAGGACCTCCCGGTCAGAGGCGCTGCAGTGACATCAGTTGATGCACTGAGCTACCGCTCCCGGTGCACGTATTTTTACGTTCATTATAATTTTGAAATTGCAATATTTCGAGTTCATATCCAGTATATAGCACAGGCCATTGAGTGTGGAGAATTTTTTGAACGGAAGTATAACATTAACAGCTTCTACGATTCATTGGTAAGTCCGATTCCAGATGCTGTTAGAACATATCTCAACAAAGCAAGCATGAAAGAAATGAAGTATGAAAGAAATTTTCGACACATGAAAATTCTTTTAAAATAGTTTACAGCGTCGACGATGCCACATTCAACTAGTAATACATTATCTAAGCATTGTTATTTTTGTATTAAAAAACCCACAATGAGATTCATCTTTTCTGATTTTTTTTCAATCGCAAGTCACTATCTTTACATAAGTAGCCAACAGAAATAGAATACGAACGACGGAATGCAGAGCGGGCACTGTTTGGGAAGTACGCGGCAAGCGGGGCGCTGCCAGCGGCGGCGGCTCCACCACGCGAATTCTGCGCCGTATATTCTCATATTTCATTACCCGTTTGGGCGCTGCGAACGTTGTTTTGGCAGCGCCGCGAGCCCTGCGCCCCGCCCCGGAGAATGCCATCCGCGCCGCGTGGCTCTTGACTGGCGCCGCGCCGCGCCGGGGCATAAACCCTCCGCCAGCGCGCGGCGCGGGCTCGTCTCGCTGCGACGGCAGCAAAGGACTGCTTACGATATGACGAGGAGCGTTGCGCACTGCTCGCGGCGACGCGCGGGATAGAACAGAGGAGCGAGTTGGGAGAAAAGAGGCGGAGGATACGCAGATGAAAGCGAGGGTGCGAGAGTCGGGGCGAGAGAGGATTGAATGTCGCAGTGAAGTCGGATAAATGGGGGCATCCGTGATCTCGAGTGCACTGACTGTGTGTGCGCTAGGCTAAATGTGAAAATTGACGTGAAAGCTGCCGCGAAGTGGCGGGTGGACGTTGGAAAGCGAGATTGAAGTGGCACTAGAGAGGACGGTTGCGGGACGAGCGGAAAATCAAGGTATAGAGGTAGAGCGGAAACGGGGCTGGAGCATTCGGAGCGAGGACGATAATGCGGGCCAGTGGTGGTGGTGGGGGGGTGAGGGCAGTTTGGGGCGGGGTAGTTTGGAGCGGGGCAGTTTGGAGCGGGGCAGTTTGAAGCGGGGCAGTTTGGAGCGGGGCAGTTTGAAGCGGGGCAGTTTGAAGCGGGGCAGTTTGGAGCGGGGCAGTTTGGAGCGGGGCAGTTTGGAGCGGGGCAGTTTGAAGCAGGACAGTTTGAAACGGGACAGTTTGATGCGGGGTCGGGAGGGGTGGGTTGGATGGAGCGGACTGGAGGAAGAGTGAGGTGGAGCGGGTTGGATTGCAATGGGTGGGGGTTGCATGGGGAGGGAGCAAGGCCGGAGCTCAACAATTGAAGGGGTGCCCGGAATCAGGATGTAACTAACAAAACCAAAATTTTATAGTAGAAAGAAAAATGTTTGTAGGATATGTTTCATAAAATACAGAAGTAAATCCATGGTCATAAGTGAGAATATAACTTTATTCAACGGCTATATATAGAATATTTCTTGACTATTTATACGTTCACATTATTGTAGTTTGTGTAACAGTCACAATGGAAAAAGGTTGTATTCTTTTTTGCAAAATTAAATATTTTTTGCTAATTTATAAGCAAATTTGTGATAGCTCTTCTCAACATAATTAGGATAACAAATATAAGAAAATTTTAAGTTGTTCTCGCATTTATGTCACCACGTACAGTGTCCTATATTCCATTTTAAATTACAAATTTAGATAGAACTGACGCTTTTTAGTGTTAGGAATATAGTGAAACAAGAGAAGAAGATCTTTTTTAAAATTTGTAATGGACCCTCGTCTAAATGTGCGAGGGATTCATGCGTAACAGGTCCAGCTGCATAGCTCTACTTTTTTTCCAAGAATATACACACCATGGTTGTAAAATATTGTGTGATTTCTTCGCATGTACAGATAATGAATCATCGCCTGGAATTTTAAGCCACTGTGATTTTAAGCTTCTAAGCTTCACTAAACTTCTGTGATTTTAAAATCTTTGGGATGTATATACACAGTTATTTGTATAGACACAGTTATGTAGCACAAAATATTTTACATTTTACTTAAATTTGTGGAGCGATTTTAATTGCTTAATGTCATTTGGCAATGTGTTGTAAAGTAACGTACATGTATTGTATGCGGATTTCTTATAGTGATCTGTTGATATTGACTCTTGATTTGATATTGACTTGATATTGACACAATTTCTACGACGTGTGTTGTAATTACAAATATCAGTATTACATGAAAATATGTGCCCCCGATAAGTAAGTCAGTTTCGACAAATATTATAGATTCGTAAATAAATAGGCAAAGCAATGGTAACATTCCAAGCTCAATGACAAGAGGGACCACGTGGATGGCAGTTCTTCATTATTTGAATAATTTTGCAATCTGAAGGTCTGGGTACTACAGGATGAGCTTCTCCAGAATATTATGCCATATCTCAGATGGGAATGTACATTTACAAAATACACGCAGCGAGCTGCATGAAGGCTGACAGAATTTGAAAGAATTCTGAATGCGTAAAATAATGGATTTAATGTAGTGTTGATTTCTTTTATACATGTATTCCATTTGAGGTTTGACTGAATTGTAAGACCTAAAAATTTTGTTACCTTAACATCAGCTAATTGCACATTGTTCATTTTCAATGGAGCATGCGATATCCGATTTGAAAAGCAAAAATGCATGGAAACGGTTTTTTCTTCGTTAACTATTAATTTGTTATTACAAAACCACTTTGAACCTTCTGAAATCGTACTATTTATTGTTTCTTTTTTGCAAAGAACATTCATGAACTATTTCCACGGAATGCCGTGTTCAGGTATTAATAACTAGAGAATTAGTTGACGAATCTAAAAATAGAGTGCGTCATGCTGTAGAGCATCGTTAGTATACTTTAATTATACAGAGTATTCAAAATGTCTGTCCGCAGTGGCCGTATCCCCACTCCACCATCCTTTATGCGGAAACGACAACATCGCAATCTTAATCAGTGTCACCGTGTTCGAATGTTTTTCTTTAAAGCGCGCTCGCTGCAAGCAAGCAGTAGTCGAAATAAAAATAGGTGATCTTATTCTTGTGCGATGACCGCGATGTTGCCGTTTCCGCATAAAGAATGGTGGAGTCGGGGAGAGAGGCACTGCGGAGAGACTTTTTGAACGCTCTGTACTTATACCCATATTTTGCCATTTTTGTTGGTTCCTTATTCCGGGCACCCCTTCAGTCCTTATTCCGGGCACCCCTTCAGTTGGAGCCTGGTGCGGATGCACGACCGGCCCGCCGCAGCCGCTCTGTCGAGTGGAGTGGAGAGGGGTGGCCTGACGTGTGGGCCAGACTCCGGCGCCCATGGAGCTGCGTCATGTGAAGCTTGTGAAAATGATCTCGAAATTCCGCATTTTCCGAAACGCTTAAACTCCATTTACTCAAAATTGTCTCCAATATTTCCCTTCAAACTTTTTTCTGATAGTGCTAAATGCACAATATAAAATGACATAAGAGCCATTTTGCGGTATTCTTTGCGGGTTCAAACCCGATCGAAGCCGTGGATTTTCAAGGGCGAAAAAATCCTTCGTACGCCTTCCTTCGGAGAGGAAGTAAAGCCGGCTGTCCCATGTTAGTAGATTTACTGCATGTGAAAGATCCTCAAGCCTAAATGAACCCTCTGAGCTAAAATTCAAATTGCCTATTTCTTCGTCCAAGTTATGCCTTCTTTCTCCCCTAGTAGGTGAAAGGAGCGTAACGAAATTTGCGTGGTCAGACGGAAGAGCAGGCCTCATGGCCTGAGTCTCGCCACGTAAAATAAGGCATTCATTCATTCATTCATTTTTTTCTTTTTAAAGAGATTACGCAAATGTATTTTTTAAATATCTCTCACGCTGATAATATGCATATTTCCAGCGGTTTGTATACATTATTGTATTTTTGAGTGGAAGTTCTTCTAATGACTTTCAATGAAGTTTCTCGGAAACTCAAAAGGTTTTTGTGAAAAAGAGCTCGAAATTTTTCATTAACAGTAAATCTTGAAAGAAATTCCTTTCTTCGAGGACCACGTTGTGGGATGGGAAGGAGGTGATGAAGCTGCCCGGTGGCGAATGCCTAGATTGAAAACTTTCGAACTCAGCCACCGGGCGACGTTCCACATTGTGGCGTTGGAGCGCTCGCTGGTCGCGAGCATTCACGCGACGTTAGACCAGCTTTCACATCATGAAGTGTAATTATGGACGAGACGAGTTAAGAAGATACAGCGGGTGTATGGTATAGAAGATTGTATAAAGCAAATAGAAACGAAGAAGAGAAAAAGATAAAAACCAAACATGAAAGAGAAGATGCAATTACGCGAAATGTCACGGAGCGCAGTGCACGTCGTGGATAATTGTCAACGGAAAAATGAGAAAATGCAACGAGGACGAAATTGAAGAGAAACTGGACAAATAAAGACGGAATTAATAGCTTCAATGGGTTTGAGCAACTCGGGGAACTCGAGGATGTGGTGAATACTACCTCAAGGAACATTGGATGGGAAAAGGTGGTATGAGATCATGATACGCGTGATGCGAACGGGGGGCAGAGAACAGAAGAAGGCTAGAACGACTCGTGTCCTGCAGACGGCGCTTCTTCTTTTAGTCATTCGTTGCTCCATCCGGAGCGTTTTATTGCGAGACATTGTTCTCTCGGCCAGCGGCACAGGAAAAACAACGTTCTCGACGAAAAAGTACTCTATGTCTAAATGGCACTACGTATTACATACATCAACAGTGATTACAAAGATGTTTAAAACAACGTATTCACTTAAGAGAATCAATTTATATACAAGTTAGTATTAACTTAGATCTTATGAGTAATTAATATGCAAATGTGTGATGAGATACGGAAAGAACAACTTACATTTCACTCCCAATTAGCTCAGTTCACAACAGTATGCAAATGTTTTACCAGCGTTAGCGGAAGTGGGTGTATTACTTAATATTTTTATTTACTTTCTCGTTTTATACTGAATCACTGTGTGACCTAATAGGTCAGACAAAGAAACAAAAGTGAGTACACGTTGAGAAGAAAGAGATCAAACCTATATATTTAAAAAAATAAGGTATTCTGCCATGGCTTCGTTTAGAGCTTCTACTGAACCGATTGTTGTATTTTTTCTTTTAAATGAAAGAATATGATCTCTAGATGTGTTATCAGATATTGTTTGTGTTGATTCACCAACATTTACAGTGTAAATTAATTAATTAAATCATTCTTTAATAGTACGCTTATCAATAGTCAATTGTTTTCTTTCAAAGGGTGGCAGTTTCAAAATCGATATACATGAGTCCATAGATGTGAGTCCACGCTGCTTGATGTTTTGTTTTGATTGTTGATATTTGTTTACAATTCGTCAAGATTTTGTATCATTGTAATAATTGCATTGTGGTGTTGACAGTTTGTATGTATTTGCTTCTGTGGTGTATTTTGTAGAGAACATATGTACAGTCGGTTTTTCTCGGTTGTAATACTTTAGTGAAGTTGTTTACAGGTTGTGTCGAATTCCGAGTCGTTGTCCACGCGCCCCAAAAGACGCAAACGTACATTAAATGAACGCAGGGAAAGAGAAAGTCAGCGTAGGTGTCGTGATAGTGAGGTCATTTCGTTTTCTATTGGGTCATTGTCTATGAAATGTCAGTTTTGTTCTGCTTTGTACTTTCCATGTGAGAGAAATTCTGCAAACCATTTACTCTGTGTTGCTTAAATGGGAAAATAAGTATACCTTCCAGCAATATGCCAGAATAAATCAAACAGTTGTTTATAGGAGATGATGACACATCAAAAAACTTTAGAAATAATATCCTTCAGTATAATAGTGCTATATCTTTTGTGCCGGTATTGCATTACCATCTGGTCATGGGCCATACGAGTTCAAAATTTTTGGAACGCATCACAGAATATCTTCGTTATACCCTCAAGATCCAAACAATGCAATAGATTGTGAACATTAGTTTGGGTACAGTATTTTACATTTATCTCAGATCTCACCGTCAAATTTTGACGGGTTCTCACTAGTTTATAATAAAAACACAAAGGAATTTTAAAGACACTTTTCGTAAGTTTTATCCATATAAATATTTTTAGAATGTCTTTTCCAACTGTAAACTTTATTTTTGCAAATTTCTAGAATTTGTGTGCGTTATTGTAACATCAAAACGCATGCACTACTAATGTCAGTCACAATTTGTATCGAACTCCCGTAGGATAGGGAACAATTGAAAAAAGGCTTTTTCTTTCCTTTTTTGGAACCATTTTGGAGATTTGGAACCAATTTTGAGGGAAAATTTCGAACCAGTTTTGAGAAAATGGCGTTTGAGCGTTTCTGAACATTCGGAATTTTGAGCTAATTTTTCCAGAAAACTTGAGTTTTTGAGAAACTTTATTTGACATTATTTAAAGCACATATATTCATAAGTGTAATGGTGTAAATGAATTGCATCTAAAATAAATATTACAGCCAAGAGAGACAAGTGAAAAAAATTATATTTTTGTAGTTTTTGAAAAAAAAAGAATATAGCAATATGGCACTTATGTCATCGGAGAGGTTGTATTTGGTATTACTCCTACCAAAAATTTAAAGAAAGAATTTGGAGTTTATTTTTGAGAAAATCTCGTGTTTGTAATTTTTTAAATTGCAAATATTGCACGCTCTATTGCACAAAAACTACTTAAATTTTCAAAAAGACCTACATTACCATAATGAAAGAACTATTTATGGGCAACAAATTTCATATGAAGGAAAAATCTTTGTTTTCAATTTTATAGTTGTAGGAAGATCCCCTAAAGAATTCGAATTTTTGCAATTTTTGAAAATTCAGAGTTAAGCGTGAAAATGGAACCTACATCACCTTTATAAGTGTATTTTAATCTATTCTTACAAGAAATTTTAAGAAAATATTTGAAGCAGTTTTTTAGAGAAAATTTTGAAAATGTCCTGGGAGCCTCATGTATAGTACCCCCAAATTTTAAAGAATGTTTCTCAAAATTTGGGAGCATCAATTAGAGCTCGATGAACAGGGATTTCTTCAATATGGAAAAGATCGTACGTGTGGTTTGGGTGCTAGATTTCTTCACATACGACACGGACCGGCAGAGGGACCGACAGAGGGACCGACAGAGGGACCGACAGAGGGACCGACAGAGGGACCGACAGAGGGACTGACAGAGGGACCGACAGAGGGACCGACAGAGGGACCGACAGAGGGACCGACAGAGGGACCGACAGAGGGACCGACAGAGGGACCGACAGAGGGACGGGCGGTGGGACGGGCGGTGGGACGGGCGGTGGGACGGGCGGTGGGACGGGCGGTGGGACGGGCGGTGGGACGGACACAGTCTGGATTGTTTATACTTATTTGTACGTATACAAGGATAAATACTTAGGTTAGGGAAAAGAAGTTTCTCTAGTCTGATACATCCAGAGATGTAAGAGCGTAGTCTTCCGCTACCGGAGCCAGTTCCTATTTACCTGTCCTGAGGATGCGATGTCCTAGGAAGAGTTACCAAAGTTTCAGTCGCCATTCTGTGACTTTACTCCTTAAGGAAGGTCGCAGGTGCCTAGAACCGGACAGCAAATTACTTGACTACAGAACCCTTATTTTTTATATATGACCCAGCAATTAAAAAAATGTGAAAAAGTTCACAAATGTTCAGGAATGAAGTTTTAAGATTTGTTCGTGCCTGGGCCGGGGTTCTAAGACACGGTGAAAGAGGTCTGGCAAATCCAGGATCAACCTGTTACCCATCATTTCCCACATGTCCCCCACTTATCCTTTAACTGTGACTGAATTATTTTCTCATAAACTGCCAGAAACTATCGTCCTTAGTGTATGATATACTTATGCAAAGGATTAGAAAGATTAAAAAATGATGATTTGTAAGTAAAATCAAAATATTACTGGGTGCTACAACAATGTATACAAATCTATAATAAACACTGAAATAAATGCACAGAACTGTTGCAGTCATTTTCAAAGTAAATTTAAAGTCAAGGTGATTTAGTGGTGAGAAAATTGTTTTTATTTTTGTAACTGCAGCCCAATGTAAAAAATCTAAAAAACATTACAACAGTTTTTGTTTTAAGAGAAATGTTTGAGTTTTTCGAGCCTGTTTCATGATTCTAAGAGATAATAAAAATTATTTTTCGTTATTTTTTTCCCAAAATATTTTTTGTGACTGAATTTGGGTCTGCAAAAATATTAAAAAGTATTTTTCGAATAGTATAAATTGTTTTCTTATTTATCAATTTTTTTCAGTCAAATAAAATAGTTTTAACTTGCCGAAAAAAAATTAAATTAAAAAAACACGTCTTTGGCTGTAGAGGGGTATGGTTAGTGGCACGGGTGCTAAGAAGCCTTTCAAAAATATTATTTTTATGTTAGAATTATAATGTAACCACTCATACGTCATTTGGTTTAGGCGAACATTTTACCCACTTATCCGGGGGTCCCCTTTAATCATAACATTTGGGTCCTTTTTGAGAACATTTTGAAAATTCGGTTTATACGTCATGTAAAATACTAGCTGAAAGAAAAATATCCGGACCTCGAGTTTGTTCTAATCGATGGGAGAATATCAATTGTGGAGAAAATCCACTGAGCAGTTTAGGCACAAGCGGAGTGAACAAACGGATGCAAGGACGCTTACTCTCAATCGATTTTTCCATATTAATGTCCCACAGAACGTAGATTCTGACTACATAATGTGTTAGAGGAAAGAATTTACAACATATAGGAACAAGATTTATATTCGATACCTTTTATATATAGCAATAAGATTTATATTCGCCCTTTCGATACCAGAGCTTCGCCAAATGCGTTTTTCTGTTGATGAATCGAAAGTTTCTCCCAGAACATTACAATACTTTTTCCTTATTTAATCATGTTATCTAATTCTTTAATTTATGTAATCACGTACAGTACTGGAAACATAAATTGATCGCGGCCGTCTGCGGCTAAGTTCAGCTTTTGCACGGCTTGGCCAGCCCTTGTCATGACGAAACGTCGCAGGCGGAGCCTCACAAACCATCGTAGCCAATCTCAACGCAGGGGGGAGTGGCCTAACAAAATTACGACGTACAAAATGGCGGGCGCCGCTAGTTCAGATGTGGAAGTATTTTCAAATGCATAATACATGAAAGAAACACTTGTATGAACATGAAAGTAAATTCATTGAAATATATATGAACTCATAGCACTTAATCACTGTTAACACAATTCTTTTTGAATAAATTACATTGATATCAGATAAAATAACACTAATTTTAGAACAATTATGTTCTTATAGATATTTAAATTCCAATATTCTTGTCCAAACGCAATTATGAACTTTATCAAATAGCCAGTTTACTACAGAATTTTGCGATAAGAAAAACGATTATAATTGCATATTTTCAATTGTTCATATGTATATTACATTTGCAAAAATGCAAAATACTGTCTTTCTCGAATCGTTAGGACTTCTAGGGAACCATTTCAATAAAAGAAAGTAAAATTCAAAGACCAGCTGTATATTTATCATTAAAGTAACAATTAAATTAGATATTAAGCAATTAATTTGCATCTCATGTCAAAATTGTTATTTTGCTATTATCAAATCAGGGGCAATTTGGGGACACTCCCCGGCAGGAAGAGCGCATATTTCGGAATAGTTTATAAAATTGTTAATTGTTGCAAAATTGTTAATTCGCAGTTTTTGGTTCTGGGACATCAGAAAACCCTTCCCACTTTAAAATTGCAAAATTTGGAAATTGTTTATAAATTTTTGAATTTTACAAAAAAACATTGCTTTTTTAAAATTGCCTTTAAACGAGATGTAAAATTCCGCAATCCGATTAGCGCTTTCTTTCGTTTTAGAGATACGTAATTGTTTATAAGAAATTAGCATGTCATGACAACTATTTTTTTGGCAGTTCCCACGTTAAGCTTTTCTACAAGCCGTTTTGCAACGGCTCGCTTAGTTACATTTGAAGTTCCTAACGGGGTGGAGGGGACAAGCGGCCACAAAGCTTGCATTAATTGCCACGAATGTTGTTGCTGGTTAGATATTCCTGGTTTTCCGCTCCCTAATTTTTCATTTTATTCTAAATACTTTAAGTTCCAATTGTTTAACAATTACAGCATAAATTTTAAAATACTACTCAAATCGGCAACCGAACAATCTTCAACTTGGGAGCAAGAAAGAGTCATCAATTGGCTTCCAGAAATACCTCCCGGTGAAAATTGCGTCCTTCCTCCACACGTTTCAAGGCGAAATAGGCTGAGCTTGTAAGCGTAAATCGTAACACTCGCTTTCCCTCGAGAAAGCCTTTATCCACCTTCTTAGGAAGCCAATTCTTTACATATAAAATTGTGGGAAATTTTTCAAATTAAATATACAAGAAAATAATAATTTTGCATTAATTGTCTTGACGTATAAATATAGACATTAAAGCTTCCGGCTCCTCAGTATTCACACGTTCCAAATACGAAATACATTGTTATAACATTCACAATTTCATTCTAACCAGTAAGTCTGCTGCCTTTAGAAGCATATAGCATCAGCATGGAATATGCGAAAAAGTAATAATACTATTATAATATTGTACTGACATATATTTATTTATGGACATTTGTAATTGAAGGAATGTGAACTTACGTATGCAGTTAAGTAAATTTCAATGAAGGTGCAAAGTTTGCAAATAAACAAGTTTTTAAAATTCAATTATTCCAAGTTCAGAACAATTCCTAGACGCATTCTTTACCATTCGACACTAACACGCCAATGATTTTTGACACTACCCTCTGAATCGAAGTGGATTGTTTGAGGTCATCGCTTATCGCGTCAAAATCATGGAAGTTTACACGTCTTCGAAATACGTATACGCCGAGGTCATCTTCATGAAACACAGAAAATCTCATATGAAAGAATCAGTCGTCATTTCAACAATGAAGCTACTACGACATAATAATCATAATATCCTCAATTTCGTTTACTTATTGTGTTCTTTCGAGCGTGCTCGGTGTCTCTGAGTAGCAAACATTAACATAATCGTTAAAATTAAAAGTAACGATTTAGGATGAAGAAGTTCACATCTCCTTATAATTGTTTGTAGAAAGTCATATCAGGTTAGCATTATTGTTAATAAAATTGTAGTTTTATTTAATTTGAAATAACTGCTTGGATATTTTGGGGTTTAATTAAGAAAATATAGCTACCCGAAGTTGACGCTATGAAAAGTAAACATTTCCAGGTTTCCACTACGAGACGTATTTAGTCATCCCTATTCATTCGCTTAGTATACAGCAATCGCTTTCATTTATCATCGATCATGTTACATAGGGTTTCTAATGTTTATATGATACCGGGTGTCTCATCAAAAATGGACCAGCCCCATAACTTCTAAACGGTTCAGGGTATCGAGTTGCAGTTTTCGCTGAACAATGCAAAATCTTGGGACAGGAAACATGCTGGTAGAGGAATTCTCTATAATAGTTTTAGTTTTCGAGAAATTTCAAAATCATCTCTGATTTTTTAAATTGAACTATATATTTTTTTCATCAGCAATGTTATCATCATGAATATTGGAATAAAATGATTTATCATATGTTAGTATTTTAAGAGTAATTTGAGTATAAAATTAGATTTTTTGGCATCAGATTTTCAAGTAAACGGGTAGCCTTTGCAACAGTCGCCGTTTTGGGAAGGTGGCCTTCGCGACGTTGATACTGTTTTGTGAAGAGAGGAGTGTGAGAGGGATGGCCGTGTAGGATGGAGGTGTAATTGCAGCAATTCATGATCTTGACATGAAAAACATATGAACAAACATCAATTTTAATGATCTGAATGAGAATTTTTTCCCAGTTGTTGATCTGAGTTGAACTTTTCTTCTTCTGAAATTCCAAATCAACGATAATCGAAAAGAACGAAATAAAAATATTGTAGCGAAAACGATAATAATAATAATAATAATAATAATAATAATAATAATTATTATTATTATTATTATTATTATAAATGTCATTTCTAAATTTACAAAACTCGAACTCAGTGCAGAAACAAGCTATCACTTTAATATATGGGAAGCGAATGAATTCTTAAAGATTTTCATTGTAATATCTTGATTAATTCATCAAATAATAGATAGGTAGACATTTTCTCTTATTATTCACAGTAACTTAATTTCCTATTTAAACACGTACTACCAGAAGAACAAAGTAATAAAAAACTTGAAATACTCTTGACAGTTCTATCAGTGTAACTACCAAACTTTAACAAAAATGCATATCTGCATTCGCTACTGTTCATTCTTATTAGAGAGTTTCTTATTTCATAGCGCCAAGTGCTGCCTCAAACTTGAAAATGCAGAAGACGGAAGTGTACAGTTTTCTTTTCCATTCAAGAACAGCAGTCGTATGGTTGCAAAGTGGACGAGTGATCATTTTAATTAAAAATGACATTTACCAACGAAGAGATCTTGGTTGGTTTCTTGGTTGGCTTCTTGTTCAGTTTGAAAATGATATTTATTATTATTAACATCTTCTTTAGGCTAGCAACTTTTTATATCGTTCTTTGGAACGATCAATCAATTGAAATTTTAGTAGAAGGCAAGTTAAATCCAAATAAATAAATGGAAAATGTCTCCCATTCTGATTGTCAAAATTGGTATTTCTTAGTGTGATGTCTGTGCCATCACCAACAATTGCTGTAGTTATGCCTCTTATCCCCCACTGCCACCCCTCTCAGTCAAGACGCAACAGTCTAGACGTTGTGATGGCCACTTTCCCCAAAAGCGAGAGTTGCAAGATCTGCTACACGATTACCCGTTTAATTCAAAATCACATGTCAGAAAGCCTAATTTTATACTCAAGTTACTATCAAAATATTAGCAAATGATACATCATAATCCTCTTTTCATGGTCTATCCATTGCTGGTGATAAAAATATATAGTTCCATTTAAAAATCGAAGATTAAATTTCTCGAAAATTAAAAATATTATAGATGATTTCTCTACGGCTCGTTACTTGCCCCATGATTCCGCATTATTCAGCAAACACTGCATTTCGATATCCTGAACCGTTTAGAATTGTGGGAGTGGTCCATAGTTGGTGGGACCCCCTGTTTATGTAATAACATTACAACTGCATTCTGACGGGCAGGAATTCGGGCTCTGTATTTATTCTTTTTTTGCGTGTAACCTACTCTGTGGTGTGTGAAAGTGTAATTATTTATATATTTATTTTTACGTCCTCGTAAACATTCGGAGTAAATAAAGTAATATTTAGAGAGGTATGTATGTAATGTTGCAGTAAATCGATGTCGAGAATTTAATGGAATTACACGTTTTGGGGTCTTAAGTTACCAAGAGAGTGTTGTTATTATATCAAAACGTCCGTCTCTCCGTCCATGTGTCCGCTGGTCTGTCTTGTCTGTTTCTCTGTGAACACTAGTGAGTAACTTTTCGTAGAATTTTTGTCAAAACTAATTTTCCATTAACAATCTGGCCCGAATCGAGGCCCTCCGATTTTGAAAATAATTCTTTAAATTTTGGGGTAATTTAGTTGAAGCCCCTGGGGAGCATTTTCAAACTTTTCTTCAAAACGGCTCCAAAGTTTTTCGACCTACATATGTAACCACAGTCGAACATCCGCCAACGTCGGAACTCAAACTCTAGGGCCTCGCGGTCAGTAACGTTACAGGGAAAACTGTAACGATGCCACTGAGATATCGCAACCTCTGCAACGTGTACTTAAAAACATTGTAAGTCTTTTTCCATACAAAGTTTTAATTTTTCAGTATTACAAATATTCAATTGTTTCATATTATTCGTGCGCATAGTAAATTTAACTTAAAGGTTCCTGCTTGAATCGTGTGTAACAAATCGAACAAATTGTATATTTGAAAAAAAAATATTACAATACAATTAATTAATTATTACAATTAATACAATGAAGATCTATTGAGTGACAAAATGATATTCCTCTAAAACTGAAAAATGTACCGAAACGAATGTTTGCTATTCTGGCAGTTTTCCGTGTACTATTCGTTACTTCTGTGAACGTTGTCAGAAGAATACACTGCGTTAGACGAAAGATAATTATACATATTTCTTTCTTAATGTAATATGCTCTTCATTATTAGTCTTTTAAATCATCTCATGTGCACGTTTATTAAAATATGAGTGTTTTTCGCAAAAGTTTGAGTTATATGGTGACAATATATATGTTTTCGAACACCACCAATACACATGCTGGAGACTTATTTCCAAGTGCAATCGTTTTAAATACTAAATTTTAAAATACGTTTTATATAGAATTTTGTCTGAAATAAACAGTAGCTTTTGCGATTTTTCGAAAGAATTTTCTGGCATCAAGAACATTGTAATATTCAAAACACTACATAAGTAACCTGGCCAAGGACAATATCGTAGCGTATTTGGTTGGGTGGCTTCTTGGGCTGAAAATCTCGGGTTCAAATCCTAGCCTTCACTACTCATTTTTTATTCTGTACATTAGAGTATGTATCTGGCAAATGACTTTGAAATCAGCTGTAGACATGGAATTTTATATATCGTTTTGCTTTTCAATAATTATATATTTTTTTGTCTCTCAGCCGTGTCTCTGTCGTTTCCTTAAGGTTTATTAGAAGAATGAAGCGTTAGTAGTGTAAAAGTTGTAATATATTACGTAACCTCTACCAATAAATCAAGAAAATAAGACCGGTTTTTTATTGTTTGTATTGGTAGTCAGATGAATAGAAAGTGAATAACTGCGTCAGTGGTAGGTGCTTTTTTCAATTAAATTTTTTTGAGAATCGACTAATTACCAGTTGCACTGAAACCCTTATTTTCCGACAGAAAGCTGTAACGGCTATTCAAGCCAGCAGTGTAACTTTTGTTATCCTAGCTGGGAAGCGATAACCGAGCAAGTGGCAACAGCTCTGGATTTGGCAACAGGGCATTGGACACAGGAGGCCTGTGGCCGCCGCTTGGCCCTTTAACACGAGGATGGTTTCTTCATTGTAGGGAGAAAGTGAGAGGGAATTATGTGAGCTTATTGCACTCGTCGGTCACAAATCATGTGCGACCGCACCATGTGTCTGCCTGAATTTTGACATTTGCAAACACGTTAGGAACGTATGTTAGCACGGTGTTTAAAAAATCTCTTCCTCAATGCTTCTGTGCGAAATTGGTTGTATTTTGATCTGTACTAGAATTCGTAAACGTGTTTTAAATTAAAAATTTCACAAAACAATATGAATATCGTCATCCATTTTTAACATGAATAAAGTAATATATTTACCCAACAGAAACGTGAATTATGAAGACAGAATATTAACAAAAGAAGTGGAATCCCTTAGACCAGACTTGTGCATCAATCAAATGTCTAGTAATGAAAATAGGTCGGACATTTAAGCGGTAAATATTCTTATATTTGGTGCCCTCCCTGGTTACTAATCTGGTCACCCAAGAGGCGCCACTAGATCATAGCTACCTTAAAACACTAAGGAAGCAAATTCATTCACTTCTTAAATTCCCTAACATTCACTGATCACATATGACCCTGTAGGTCATATGTGGTCAGTTATGGGATTGAAAATAGAAAATACAGTTTGTCTAATAAAAAAATATTAAACATGCATGTCTGAAAGACCTAAGTTTAATTGACCATCCGACTACAACAACGTTGCTGAAATCTATGTTGCAAAGACTAGAGACAATAATCAAAGTAAATGGAATTCATAACCAGTATTAAATAACGTAATATGTTTTGTTCAACAGGTGTGTACGAAGACTTTTTAAGCTTACAAAAACGGCCATTTTATTTTGTTTCCAAATATCAGAGAGTTGGTAACATTTTGAAATTTTGTAATATAAGGGAATAAGAAGAGTATTCTTAATTTCTAAACTTGATATCTTTATTCTTTCTAACATATCGTTCGTATTAGATTCGTAGAAGTTTCTGCTAGTTTTCTAGTTGTTCGCAAGGCCGTCCTTTGGCCTAAGCAACTGCCATGAGTCCCAACTTCAGACAGGGACATAGATAATTGAAATAAAATACAATAGGATCCCCAATAAATTTGTATTACACTCTTAAAGCCCATAAATATGTAAAGGCATTTTTTATCATTTTTATTGTTTAAATAGCTTCTTAAATATCGCAGGATTATTGATAAAAGTGATCAATTCCAAACATTTGTGTTTTTGGATAAAAGGCATTTACAGGTATCTAAATCTTCCAAAAATCAATGTACTGTTTTCGATTTTCATAGTATTTATTGTAATGTTACATCTTCTATATTATTATCGTTTTAACATTAGTTTAATTTTTTGTTTTTCAATTGGTCAATTTTCGCAAACAAATTTGTAATTTTTTAAGTTGTGGGAAGACGCTAGAAAAATTCAAACTTTTGCAATTTTTGAAAATCCTGTTAATCGTGAAAATAGAACCTATGCTACTTTCATAAGTGTATTCTGTTCTGTTATTACAATACATTTAAAGAAAAAATTTTGAGCAAAACTTTTGAGAAAATTTCGAGAATGTCCGTGGGGCTTGATCTAAAAACCCCCAAGTTTTAAAGAATGGTTTTCAAAATTTCAAAGCTTCAACTACAGATAGATAGACAGATGTTTCTTCAATTTGAAAAAAATCCTACGCATGGTTTAAGCGCTAGTAGTGTTCACAGACGGACCGACGGCGGGCGTTTCGCTTGCAATTGAGTTTTCGGTATCAAGGACCAACAAAATAGGAATTCTGGCTACATCACATACAAGAGGACTTTTTTCTCTTAATTAAGCAACTGCATTTATCCACTTTTTCGTTATCAGGATCCGGCAATGAATTTTTTTCTGCCGAAAATCCACCGTTTTTTCGCGCAGCATTACATAACTTTCTTTACATTAAGTATATTACTCCGTATATACGTAGGTATGCAAGAAAGTAAAAATGATATTTCATTAAAATCTGTCTCCTATTTATAATATACTCGTATAACTGTGTTCAGCATGCTCTTAATAATTCACTTCACCACAATAAGAGCATCAGTTAATCCCATACTGCCGTTAAGTGAATCATTTTTTCGTCTACGTTTCTGCATCCCACGAAATTTGCTAAAACTTGAAAATTAATAATTTGTATTGCTGTTTTTTATATTAACTTCATATTATTATACAATAAGTTTGGCTAACTTAAGATGAACAAATGCAAAAAAAAAAATAAATAAAAAGCATATCTGGTCCAGTTAACCAAACTGTCCTGTATATCAATACAAGTAACTGGAGTTATTTTCTGACGTTAACTATCCACTCTACACAATTTTGCGTAGTGTAACGATTATGGACAATGCACTGAAATTACATATTATAATGTTCTTAACGAAGTGC